>WSYH01012626.1:0-18502 GCA_036426205.1 Ascaphus truei | reverse complement strand
GATAGCAATACAGACCGGCGCCTTAATGTCCAAAACTGAAATGAGTCCAATGATGTACTGCAGTGTCCAAAAACGCTGATCCGGTAGAAGGACTGCAAACTCCACAACAGCACACGTGGTATCATGCAAGGGAGATAAAGAGAAAGATCATAGCGTGACACTGCAAACTAAAAACATATAACTCATACATACAAGACATACATGACTAACAACACTGACAGAGAGGCTGACAATAAACAGAGATTTATTTAGACATTAACTAAAAACAGATGAAGCTTTGGAGCGGGTCTAGGATCCAGTGTGTAAAAACTGGAATCCTACTTACAGCAATCCAGAAGGGTTCAAGCGGTATGTGTGATATGCAGTTCTTTTTCAGCTTCTCCTGGGCGCGTGGTGCTGCTGTAATGGCCGCCGGCGCTTCCTCCGGTTGCTCTCGGGCTCGGCGTCCCTGCAGGCCAAACCTCGCGAGATTTTTCATCAGACGTGACGTCACTCGCTAGGTGGAGCTACTCGCCGCCGCTTACTCCTGTCTGCACGTCTACAACATTCGCTAGAGCTGTAAATGGATGCTGTGATCTGCTCCTTTGATGCTCTCTTCCAAATGATCTCTAAAACACCCAACGCGTTTCGTGCGCATGCGCACTTCTTCAGGATTTAAATGAGTCCAGATGATGTACTGCAGTGTTCCAAAACCTGATCCGTGTAGAAGGACTGGCAAACTCCACAACGCACGCGTGTATCATGCAATGAATAAAGAGAAATATCATGCGCTGACACTGGCAAACTAAAATACAGATAACTCATACATACAACATACATGGACATAACAACACTGACGAGAGGATGACAAGAAACAGAGAGTTTATTTAGACATTACTAAAAAACAGATAGAAGCTTGGAGCGGCTCTAGGATCCAGTTGTAAAAAATGGCGAATCAACTACTACAGCAACCGATAGGTTCAAGCCGGTAATGTGTGATATCAAGTTCTTTTTCAGCTTCCACTGGGCGGCGTGGTGCATGCTAATGGCGCGCCGGGCGCTTCACCTCCGGTTGTCCTCCGGGCTACTCGGCGTCCCTGCAGGCCAACCTCTCGAGATTTTCATACAGAACGTGACGTCACGTCACTAGGATGGAGTACTCGCCGCAGCGCTTACTCCTGTCTGCACTCTACAACATTCGCCTAGAGCTGTAATGGATGCTGTGATCTGCTCCTTTGATGCTCTCTTCTCCAAATGATCTTCGTAAAACACCCAACGCGTTTCGTGCGCATGGCACTTCTTCAGGGGATCCTGAAATTCCGGGATCCTGAAGAAAAGTGCGCTATGCGCACGAAACGCGTGTTGGTGTTTTAGAGATCATTTGGAAGAGAGCATCAAAGGAGCAATCACAGCATCCATTTACAGTCTAGCGAATGTTGTAGATGTGCAGACAGGAGTTAAGCGGCGGCGAGTAGCTCCACCTAGCGAGTGACGTCACGTCTGACGAAAATCTCGCGGTTTGGCCTGCAGGAGACGCCGACCCGAGAGACAACGAGGAAGCGCCGCGCCATTACAGCAGCACCACGCACCCGGAGAAGCTGAAAAAGAACTGCATATCACACATACCGCTTGAACCCTTCTGGATTGCTGTAAGTAGGATTCCAGTTTATACACACTGATCCTAGACCGCTCCAAAGCTTCATCTGTTTTTAGTTAAGTCTAAATAATCTCTGTTTATTGTCAGCCCTCTGTCAGTGTGTTGTTAGTCATGTATGTCTTGTATGTATGAGTTATATGTTTTAGTTTGCAGTGTCACGCTATGATCTTTCTCTTTATCTCCCTTGCATGATACCACGTTGCTGTTGTGGAGTTTGCAGTCCTTCTACCGGATCAGCGTTTTGGACACTGCAGTACATCTATTGGACTCATTTCAGTTTTGGACATTAAGGCGCCGTCTGTATTGCTATCCCTTAATATTATCCCGTATTAACCTTAAAGTAGTTCCCCTACTATTGAAGTCAGGCTTACAGGTCGTAATTCTCTGGTTGGATCTAGCTCCCTTTTTAAATAGGCACCACCCTGCTTTACGCCAATCTGTGTGGTACTGAGCCTGTGGAAATAGTCCTTGATATTAAATATAATGGTTTTTCTATACTGAGGCTTAACTCCTTCAGAACTCTTGGATGTATGCAATCGGGGGCCACGGTGCCTTATTTACTTGTAATTTTTTTCAAGCGCTTATGAACTTTCCTCAGTATACCAATTGTTCATTAATATGGAGGTGTTGGTTCCTATTGCGGACACTACATATTGAACTTAATTCTTCCCTGGTAAACACAGAGGCAAAGAATTTGTTTAATACCTCATCTTTTTCCTTATCTCCAATATCTGCCTGCCATCTCACACTGAAAGGGTCCTATATTTTCTTTTTCTCATTTTTTTGTTTTAGGGTACTTAAAGAAACTTTTTAGGGTTGACCTTACTTTCTAATGGCAATCCTTTTTCATTATCCATTTTTTGCTAATTTGATTGCCCTTTTGCAATTTTGTTACATTCCTTATAATCTGATACGATGTCTCGGTGTCCCTTCTGACTTAAAGATCTAAAGGGCAGGGTGGTCCCGGAGGTTCAAAACGGTGCACTGCTCAACAACGACGGGGCTGCAGCCAGTTTGAAGTAAAAACAAACGTTTATTTATGTGGTCAGAGCGAAGTACATGTGACTTTGACGCGTTTCAGGACATAGCTCCCTTTTTGATAAAGGGACGCTATGTCATGAAACGCGTCAAGTCACCATGTACTTCGCTCTGACCACATAAATAAGCTTTGTTTTTACTTCACTGGCTGCAGCCCCCGTCGTTTGTTGAGCAGTGCACCGTTGTTGGACCTCCGGGACCACCCTCCTCCCTTACTCACACCCAGCGTGATGCACGCATCAGCTGAGACAGAGCTGTGATGCGAAGGGAGACTGACTGGCTAGATATAGTATGTAACCTCGTTTTCTGCTGGGGATTTACTCGTACCCTCTATGGCATATATAGAGCTCTAGATAGCCTTTCAGCAATTATTGGTACTATTATACCTTTGTCCAGACTGTCTGATAGAGTCTCCACAGCACTCATGCATGCCCATAGCACATGAATTACAAACATAAAGCTGATATCAATCCCCATGCTGGGGACAACTGAGACCTGATTGGGGGCTTATACCCCTTACCAAATCTTTAAAGAATCTAAACGCCTTCTCTTCTTGTCCATTTTCCTCCACCTACCTGTTTATTTAGGCCACATTGGTTTTGACTTATTTCTTTTTATATTACCAAGGGTATACACTGTATGTCTTTTCTCTAACAACTGTTTGAAAGACTGCCCATTTATCTTCTACATTTTTCCCTGCAAAAACATCATCCCATTGTATTACTACTAGATGTAGACCTCAGTTTATTAAATATGACCTTTCTAAGTTTAAAGTCTTTGTTGAACCCAAGTAAATCTGTTGTTGATAATTTATTTCAAATGAGGCCATGTTATGATCACTGTACCCAATGGTTCCAGAACTTGAATATTTTTTATTACTTCTACATTGTTTGATATGACAAAATCAGACTGCCCCTCTCCTGGTTGGTTCCTCAATAATTTGGGTCATAATTGTCTTTAAGCACCCCAAAAACCTGTTCCCGTTTTGTTGTAAGCTAATCTCATTGCCCCAGTCTATATCAGGATAATTAAAATCCCCCATTATGTAAAAAGGACCCAGTTTTGATGCTTCCATTTGCAAAGTATTTTAGCTTCCTCAATATCACGATATTTGGTGGTTTATAGCATGATTCCACAAACATTTTCTTTATACTTATCCTCCATGCTAATTTCATACACAAAGTCCTCTACATTTTCATCATTCCCTTCATAACATCATCCTTATGTAAAGGTTTTAGATCCGGTTTACATATAAACTACTCCATCTCCCTTCTATTTGTTCGAATCCTTCGAAAAAGGGAATACCCCTAATTAAGTCCGGTCATGAGTTCGTCCCACCATGTTTTCAGTATGCCTATGATATCATACTGCGCCCTTGCAGCTATAAATCAAGCTCCCCCATTTTATCGTCAGGCTTCTGCATTAGCAAGCATGCATTTCAGTTTTTTTTCAGCCTGTACTATAGATCTTATCTGCTCCTTCCTTTCTGCGCCCACTGTGGTTTAGTCTTTAGAAGTTTTCTAGTTTCTGTATTTTACATGGGTCTCACTGCTTGTCAAATTGCACTTGCCCCCCATTCTTCCTTGTATCCTCTTCTCCTATTTTATTCCATATCTGTTTCATTCCCCTCCCCCCTCCATCCTAGTTTAAAATCTCCTCCAACCTTTTAGCATATCCCCCTAGCACAGAAATCCCTCTTCATTGAGGTGCCAAATCCGTCCCTAGAAAATAGATGAGCACCGTCTCAGAAATAGGGTCCCAGGTGCTCTAAAAACCAAACCCCTCCTTCTCTCATCCACTTTTCGGATGCCATTGCTTAACCCTCCCTTGATCTCTGACTTGTCTCTCTCCTGCGGTCGCTAGCGCATCGCACGGTGTACTAATTTCAGAAAAATACTACCTTGGGCGGTTCTTGACCTTAAGCTCTTTGGCCTAGATGCCCTAATCATTTTTTAGGACCTCCCATCTTTCTCTAACTTTTCATTGGTGCCAACGGTACCAAGAACCGCCCGTGTCAATCCCGTACCCCCCACCACTCTGTCTGACCCTACCGCAATGTGTGGCCGAACCGAGCACCCAGATAAACAAACTTTCATTCAATGCAGCGTCCTGGACACCGATTGCCCTATGCATACCTTCCATAATGGAGCTCCGCCTAACCACACCATATCTTGCTTTGTCCATGAGCTCCCCGAGTCCCCACTGTGACTGAATGAACTATCCCCTGTCCTGGCTGCTAGAGGAATGAGTCTCCCCCAGCCTGCCATTTCTATCTGCCCAACATTCACAATAATCCACTCACAGGGCAAATATATGGATGTGTCAGCTCAGAAACACCTGGGCCCTCTCCCTAGTTGGCCCTGCTTCCCCTTCTACGTCACCCGCATCTAACCTACCTGCATACCTCCAACCGGCACCACATCTGCAACCACTAGTCGAAGCAAGGGCCTGCTAAGTGAGCTCTAATTCCCTTTCAGATTGCAATGGGTCCCTCAATATTGCAAGTTGTCCCTTCAGTCTGCAATCTCTGATTCTAAAGAGACCACCCTGCTCCCAAGCCTCGCACAGTGGTATGAACTCCTTGCGAAAAGCGCTCCAAGTTGCACATACATGTGGGCAAAGATTGTTGCATTGCCAGTGGCATTTTCAGGCCTGCTCATTCTAGCATACTATGAAGTTTAAATACTAACAGATAAACTGTACTTCAATATAGAAATCGTATACCTTGGTTTAACCGCTTCCTTGTTCCAAAATGCTCTGGGTCTAACGGCCACCACACTTTAAACAGACTGCTTCCTGGTTCTAACTGCCACACCACTTTAAACAAACAGTCACTTTAGAACCAACGCTTTATGGTTTCTAACTTGTCACACACTTTAAAACAACCAGCACTTGAAATCAACCACACAGATCCAGGTCAGAGTACATGCAAGATCAGGATCATCTAGAAGCCTCTGTTTAATAGGGACACCCACATGGTGTGGTTAGGTTATCAATTAACTAACCCCAACCACTGCCAGGGTGTGTTAGGTCAGTCAATTAACCAACCACACCCACTCTGCCTCAGGCAGGAGAAAGGGGAAATAAAGTTACAGGCTTCAAAATTACAGCCACACTTTGAAAGATAGATTAAACCCACTGCACACGCCCCAAAAACAGCAAACCCGCTAGTATACCAGTACTTCCGTTCCTTATGGTTTATAACTGACACACACTTAAAACAACCGGCACTTGAAATCAACCACCACAGATCAGTCAGTAAACGGCAGCTACTAGGATAGTGTTTTAGAAGCTCTGTTTAAAAGGACACCCACCAGGTGTAGGTATCAATTAACTAACTACCACCCACTGCAGGTTGTGGTAGGCCAGTCAAGTAACCAACCACAGCCCACTATGCCCCAGGCAGGAGAACGTGGGGAAAACAGTTATGTACGTGTGGTTGTGTGAGATACCTTTGTTCTATTATTATCGCTATTAATATGTTTTGGCTTATTCCATACCCTTTCGTTTTCTCTATTAATCAGTGTGGTGGCAGCACTGTTTTGTTTTATATGATCTTAAGGGGGTGGCTTAGCCCACTGTGTAGCCATTTGCCACCCTGTAATTCATTGATTTTTTATTCAATTAGATTGCTGGTCTATAATTGTTTATACAATGTTTGCTTTATGGTTTGCATTATCATAGATCGGCCGATATTGCCAAGTGTACAGTAGTGACTAAAAAACGGTCAATCGTTCAGCAGTGCTGACGTTTTCCAAAAAGGCAAAGTATTGGACCTTCAGTAACTACACTCCCGCCCTTGCCATCTCCTTCCTGATGTCATGGGGGATCACCAAAAAGTGTGATCCTTATCAAAAAGGAGCTGAGCCTATGGTGGCGTAAGAGGAAGGGGAGTGTTGTTCTGGCAGGCATGATACACTGGACTGGAGTTAGGAATAAATCATTTGGTACGGAAAAGTGGTTTTCCTCTTGGTGTATGTCAAAATCTATTTACAAAATGTGCCCTTAAAATGAAGCCTTCTTATGTACGGTTAATTACAAATCTCTGAGCCATGTCGGGCAACACACACTAACAGACTCCACTCATTTAAAGGTTTCCCATCTAAATCAATGATAGGTTTTCTGCTTTGGGGCAGTTACAATTCATCTGCTCTGTTCAGCTCTCTCATTAATTTGAAAAGTTTTATATAAAAGATCTCCTCACACAAGATTATTAGATGAGCAGGCCATGTTTACCAGAACTGCAAGCCTGTTAATAGTAGATGGGTTGAAAGGAAAGACATACAGTATGTCCACAGTTCACCCTATGCTAAAGTTTAGACATCTATTACTATTTACAGTATTTTGAATCCAGAGGAAAGGCACAAAAAAAAAAAAACAGTGAAACATGGCTAAGTGTCTCATTAAGGGAGAAGATTAACATTCCTTCCAGACTACAAATAATGGAATCAGATGCTGTTGTATACAACAGCCCTGATTCCAGGGTTTACTTATTTGGGATCCGCTGTATACCCTCCTTTAAAAAAAGTTTGTACAAAACCTTTGTTTTGAAGATAGCTGTTGTTTATCTGCCATTCACAGTCTCCGTGGGGAATGAATAACACATTTTAATGCCCTAACTGTTAAAGAAACCCTTTTCATTTGAGCTGGTGAAATACTTTCCTCCATAACCTTATGGTCTGACCCGTGCCATTTGCACATTCCTTGGGATGAATAGTTTGTTTTGAAAGCTATGACTTGATTGTACCCCGCATATATTTGGTATTGTATAGCCCTCGGATTGCTCTTTCCTAATGTATGTAAAAAAAGTTCTAAATTAGATTATTCTCTCTTCAAAAGTCAGATTACCATTAAATAGTCATGTAATTATGCTGCCTTTGTTCTCGCCCTTTTTCTAATTCCATGTGCTTTTTATTGGCGTGGTGCAAACACTGTACTCTTTTCAATGTGTGGTCTTAACTAATGTGGGTTTTAAGTAGGAGGCATATCAATTGTATGCTTACTTCCAGCCCCATCTGACTTTGTAATGGACAAGAATACACAATCTTTATTTCCTTTGCAGCTGCTGTCATTTATATTGCTCTATTACCAAGCACTATAAATACCTTCTCCATTAAGGATTCATCTAAATTTTTGCCCTTGGATTGTAAATGGAAGTTCTGTATATGAGTCAGTTGTCTCCCAAAGGCATAACTGACGTGTAGTACGGATTGCACCTCATCTGGGCCATTTACCGCCCAATAGGATTCCGCAAGTCTATCCAATGCTCCATCTGGAACAAAAAAGTAACTACTCCTGCTAGATTTTATACCTTGCAAAAATTTATTTCAGAAAATCGAGTTGGATCGGGTACTGCTACCAAAGATGGAGCAATATTCCAAAGAACCATTTATTGTGCCAACTCACCTATTAACAATTTAGTATTTTTTATATTATTCAGAGTAGGACATGACTAGCTAAGGGTACTATCACGGGAGGATGTGCAGCCAGCATTTTAAACGTACAATATAGTCACCTCCAACAAGTGTTGATATTTAGTAAGTGATGGGAATTTAATTATAATACTTGATTGGAAAAATTAAATCAAATATAAATGGGGATAAAGTAGAACTTGAAAAAACTGTAGATAGAAATATAAAAAGATGGAGATATAAACAACTGATACCACCTGTGTGGCTTAGTTATAAAATTAAATATTCAAAACAAACACTCTTCCTAACACTATCAACTGAGAACCCTTCCATTTTACTTTGCTGCAATGAACAGGATCTAGGTTCTAGTATGGTTCTTTCCCCCTAATACAGAGGGGTAGAAAGGAAGGGTTACAGGTGTAGTGTGACTGCATATTTGTATAATGGACGTTGGTATTCAGGCTTATGGTACGCTTGGCCCAAAGGGTTTAAACTAAATAAACAAACGCATTATTATTATTATTGAAGGTATTTAAAACTTTAACGTATTACCATATAGGTGTTCTTGTCAATTTGGATCGGACGGTAGCATTGGGCTGGCAATTTAGGTATGATACAGGTTTAGGAACCGTAGTGTCCTTTTGTTGTATACATTTGCCGACGCTACTAGTAGCACTTGTCTTTTTTGACAATAATAGCAATAATATTCATGATGTGGTGGGTTTTGTTTCTTTGTAGGAGTTTGAGGCTAGCTGGGAATGTGGGCAGTTACATTTCAGTTCAGACGGAAGCGGATAGCATTAGGGATCTGGTCACTGTTTATTTATGAGTCAGTAATCTTCCCAGGAGTGAATCATCAGAATGTACAGTGCCGGACTTCTGAGACTCCCTGTGGAGAGGACTTCAGTGTGTATACACAAAATGTGCGGGCTTCAAAATTCTGGTACAGAACCTCGTGAAAGTGCTAAATTGCTGGGAAAGGTATATAAAACAGTTGCCTAGCAGATGTCCAGTGATCCTGGAGGAAGGTAGACCCATTCTGCCACCAGGCAAGGGGGGGCTTGGTCAGAAAGTGCATAAGCGGGTTAAGTGTGAGGTGGGCGCTTAACCATGACCCTGTAGGTAACCGTGAAGCCTTTGCCCGGCTTATCTGCCAGGAACTGTGGCCAAGGTCTGTACCGGATAGGAGTGGGAAATTGACTTCCCGCCAAGATGGCTTGTGTACTACCCAGTAGGCTGGGAGGGTTTTAACGCATAGGCAGGCTATCGGGGGTTTTATGTGTTCAACTGGATCACCATGTCTGAAAGTTATAGCGTGCGCGTCACAAGACAGGATTCGCCTTCGCCAAACTAAGGATGTACCCGCTTACAAAAGTCTCGCAAAAAACAAAGGACCATGTAACTGATTTTTGCCTTTTGATGGACAGCACGAGATTATTTATCTCAGCGAATAAGACAGGGGATTCAACGTTGGCCCCTAGCCAAAGACGGTTTCGCGTTTCTCTGAGGCATATCATCCCCCGACGTCCTGAGAATTTATGTGATAGAGACTGATTTCGTGACTTCATTCTGGGAAACTTTTTTTATTTCGTTTTGCCCGTTCCTGTGTTTTTTTGTGTTTTTTGAAAAGTCAAGCTGTTGTGTTTTCTTGTGTGATAAATTAGACAATTATTTATCTGCGATTGTTCAATTCTGTAAGGCTACAGATATTGTAAGCAATTTACTAGCTTGGTCTCCGGTGACCAATTCCATCAGGCTATATTGTTTGTGTATAAACTAAATATCCGACTCAGCAGTTGTAGGGCCAGTGATTAATATGTCAGACAATTATAACCACAAATTGCAATATATGTGCTCACTAGCTGTAGTTTGAATTTAATTAATTGTTGATTCTCATAGGTCTACGTAAAGAAATATCCTTAGTATCTAAGGGCCTTAAAAATTATTAACAACCACGTTTTAGTGGAAATAATTAAATAGTGTAAATGTGTCAGGATGGATATCTTTGAATACACGATTATTATTAAATAAAAGTCCTTAATTAGCAAATTCGTAGTACTTAGGCAGAATAATTGGATATAATGGAACTAGTTAGGTTAGACCCAGTGGTGGTCTTACATTTGTTTGCAACAATCTTTGCTGTTTTCATGCTTGTTGTGTAAAGTTCATAAAGGGGCCATATGTAAAAGATCATTGCAACATGGAACCCAAGTAAGAATCCTATATCTAAACACTATAGTGTGCCACCAAAACAAAATGTTGTTACAGTTATTGTATGTGGCACCTCATTTGGCATTTTATGAGAAATGCTGCCGTGCTGCTGATGCTGCTGCTGATGTGCTGCCTGCGTTGCGGCGTGATGCTGCTGCTGCTGACTGGCTGTGGTGTAAAGGGGGTAAAAACGCAGGGAGATGCAGCAGTGTAGCTACATCGACTCAATATTGCCAACGCAAAGAACACCCCACCTAGGTCAGGTCAGCCAATTAGTCATAAGCGCATCCCCATGGGAGGTTAATGGCAATTACTCCGCAGTGGGGTTAGATTGGGATTCGCTTGTAAATGAATACGGAAAGGGAGTGTTGGTGGAAAGGGGACTGGAAGACAGGAGAATATATTGCTATCTGATGTAAGATTTAGTGAAAATGGCTGTTCACTCTCTGCTATTTGGAAAAAGCAAGAAGCTTGCAAATAATGCTAACCACAAAAATCCTATTTTGAAAAAGAGAACCACGTTTGCTTTGCATCGAGTCACTTGTTATATGAGCGAGCAAAGGCATGGAAGCATTACTCAATATAGCCCGGTAGGTGTCGAGCGTAGTGAAGGGAGCCGCTGAACTCAAAAATCTGTAGTAGATCGGTATAGATCCTCAGGACATGGTTATAGTTCACTGGCCATAAAAAGTACTTATTTATTACTGCCAAGATGGAAATGATCCAACAGTATTATATGTTAGTCTAAAAAAGGACTTTGTGGATAGATTTAGGGTGAGGTCAGGGTAGTAAATCCAGCAGGTGCGTTTTAAAACTCACCACCTTCTGTAGATTTTATATCCAGTATTGTATTCCAGACTGGAAAAAAGGCTGCAGATCACTACCGCAACGAGTACTAATGTTCTCAAAGTAGAGTTATAAGTACGGATTATCTGCAGTCGCACGATTTCTGGAATATAGCAATTACAGTGCGTCACCCTGTAGTGTCAGAGGGAATAAGACCTCCACTAGTGCTTCTCATCATCTGTGGTTTGTGGGACCATGCATCAGGAACACCGGCGGGTGATTGAGTTCTCACTGATGTAAACGCACGACAAAATGAGTGATGTCTTCATGCTTCCTCGTATGAAGTTTCTGGTTGTTTCTCAAGGGAAAGTGCCAGCCCCAAGTAGGTAGTTTAAATATACCCTCCTAATTCATGAAGGCGGATTGGAAGATTACAAAGAAGTTAACCCCCATAATGGGTTGCCTGTGTGACATCGATAGAGTGTAGTATGTAGAGTGGTTGATGTTACGCTTTCAGTTTTTTGCAAATATTAAAATATTTACATGAACATTGACAAACGACTGGAATTAGAATAGATTGTATATATATTGTTTTAGGAGTTGATATAAGATAAATGCTAGCAAACGCCCACAAACCTTGCAATGGAGTACACCACATTCTGTAAAGAGAAAGGTTGGTTAGAGTGCAAGAATAGCGATTCATGAAATAAATAGTCCGACAGTGTACTGATCACACAGCAATAGGGGTTAAACAAAAAACCTTCACATTGACAAAACCCGTGGGTAGTGACTCTGACAGTCGCTATATCCATTTTGGCTTTCACAATTTAGATTTTTTTATCCCTTAGTCCCCCTTTAAGAGCTGCAGTCAGTCTTTTTTTTTTATTCTATTTATTTTTTTACTTCAATAGTGTTAGGTGCAATCTCTAATTACCTAAAGAACTGTATAGCTGCAGGGTCCCCAATTGGTTCTCCATGTATTGAGCAGGTCGAAATTGGGTGACATAATTGGTTGAAGGGATCTGTTTTATTTGCGCTTGTCTGTCAGACCACAATGAATGCTCATGAATATTCTATGAGCAAAATCCTGCATGACTGTGCTGAGGGAGGGCAGGGGGCTGTGACCCGGGACTGGGACAGGACATGAAGGGTCATGCCTTGCAAATGTGCTGTAAAAAAAGAATACAAAATAGAAAAGGGGTCTTTTTAAAGTTGTTTTTTTTAAAACAGAAATGATACAAGTATTTTCTTACTACAGAAATCTGATTTATTAAAAAAAACACACATGCAGGATATGATGAGCTGCAGCTTATTAATGGCCATGCCCAAACTATGTGTAGGCAATGTCTTAGTACCCTGGGCATGTACCAGTGTTTGATCAAAAAGAGTTGATTCAAAAAGATTCCCCTTATACAGCCCTCAATTAGTCATTCTTATAGTCGAGTGTGGACGACTAATGTATTGCAGTCAATTTACTGCTGATCTATCTGGCTGTGACCAGAATCACTGCGGATATCAGAAAAATAATATAAAGTTATAAATCTACATAGATAGTTAAAAACATTATTAAAAATCCCTAAATGTGGCTGATATGTGTAAATGGGATGGCGATTATGTTGGTTAATGCCATATATGTCATTCATATCCTGACTGCAGCATAATAACAGCAGGTCTAATTGTTATATGGATAAGTAATGTCACTGCAGATGCGACGTGTAAAGCTATAGAGGAAGGTCTAATTGTATTGGCTAGGATGTCCAGCAATTTGGGAATGTGTCACAGCTAGTCAGTTTAATTTTAATGATAGATATATGGCTAGAGTGTGGAGTGGTTACTACTTCGAAACCAGACCTGTGGTCATGCAGATGACACGTAATACAAAGGATCATGTTATCCATATAGTATGCAGATAAGCGAACATAGGTCATATTGTATTGCTATGGTGCTCTGTGCAAGAAATTATATGGTCTATATGTCCGTGATCCACCGCATTATCACATATATAATCTATACACTCAATGACTGGAAGTCAGATGGAATCTCATCCAGCTGTATAATGGGCAAGGTAGTGAGGAACTGCTAATGGCTGTCACAGTACATATTTATAGCATTTGCCATGACATCACACCAACCGTTAGAACAGGGTACCATAACCTATAAGTCAGTGGCAAGGGATATAGTCTAGTAGTGTCATTGCCTTTCGTAGTCTGCACTGGCCATTGGGTATATGTATGCAATATAAAGTTAGAGACGCTAAGCTGACAAGTATGCCGCTCAGTCAATACCAAGCGGTGGTCGTTGTTACTGAGGAGTTCGCCCACTCGCGTGACGTCACGCCTGTGACGTCTTAACATCCCGACGGCACGTTTCACGTGTCTTGCACGCTTCGTCAGGGTGAGGGAGGATATGTTCGTAGCCCTGGTGATGGTTATCTACCTCAGAAGACTTATTGGAAAAATCCCGGTGCAGATGATAGGCGGGATCGGGTCTAGTGAATACACATCCACTAAGGAAGGGGAGGTGAGACTGGGGGGTATTTAATTATAGGAGATTAACATCTTGGTTAGTCAAAGAAGATACTTGCTGTCATGCTTGTGAGGATGGAAACCGAGATTTCTCAGTAAGTATTTTGACAGAGTTGTGGATATATAAGGTCATGTCTTGGATGGCCATAATATCTCCCATTATGAAAGGTAATAAATATATGTGCGTGTTGTTTCTTATTGCGTGTTATTCTGTAGCCAATTTTTTTCATATATGATTTATGGTAAGTGACAAGTCTGTAATGTATGACAGTGTGGGGGGGGAAGGGAGAGGAGGAGTAGTAGGAATGGGGGAGGGTGAGGGGGGGCGGTGGAGGCAGCTGGGGGAAGGAAGATGAGACCACAGGAGAGTGTTAATCCAGTGACCAGATGCAACTGGTTGAGATATGAATGCAAATATTGGTTGAGATTAGTTAGAATGATAATTGTGGTAAATTTCGTATAGTGATCTCGTGTAGGAATGTGACTCTCATAAGAAAGGAAAAACCCGCCCACCTAATGGTCAATGCAGGTTTCATGTGAATTATAATTATTCTAATGAAGTGGAAATAGGTGAATGTTGAATGTGTAGAAATGGATGTTAATAAAACTCTTTTCAGGGTAAGTATATAACTTGGACATCTTAGCGAGACATTAAAGTAACCCAAGAAGATTAGTTGCCCCCAACCAAAATACCCCAAAACCCAACAGCAAAAAACTACAAAAATGAATACTAATGAAAAAAATGATGTAATCCCAATATATAGTGATTATGGTGTAGGAGTGTGGCTGACAAATAAATGGCCTGCCCCTAATGGTCAATGCAGGTCTATAAAATTATAATATTATCTAATAAGTGTTATGTGTAATATACTGGTGTAGGAATGATCTTTGATCTGTGGAATAACGGATAAAACCTAAACAAAACCTCAGGAGGCCATTACTAGAATATATAGTATTTAGTGACTTAAATAAATGGTGAAAAGATAAACCTTCACCGCCATTAGAGGGTGTTCAACTGGAATATCCATCGACCTTTCTGTTGTATAATCGTTATAGCTCCAGTTACACCTCTTTGATCTCTGGATACTTGCTCTATTCCACAGAAATGCATAACTTGGGATCACCTTTGTGGATGTTCGATGATGTGTCTAGCAACTGGAGACGTTCTGTCTGTTGACATTACGAACGTTGCAAATTATTTCCAAATATCCTGTATTGAACGGTCTGTGTGTCTTTCACCACATACATAACACCCCACAGAAGATCGCCTGTCCATGAGGTAAATTGTGCCACAGGTTAAGCAGTTGATAAAAGTTCTTTTATCGAATGTGCACAGTGTGGTTGGAGTTTTTAAACTGTTAGTAACTCCATAAAGGGACAGGCTTTGCATCGGCGCATGGAAATGAACCACATGTGTTTGGCGCCCACCATTTTTTCTTATGAAGTTTATTCAAAATGGGACTTGTGAACAAGCATATCTTGATATTTTTGTTTCGTCTGTATCCCTGTAGTGGGTAATTCTCTGAGGACTTTGGTAGTATCTGGGAATGTCACAGAACAGTGCAGTAGGACATGCAGTGTCTACAAAAGGATGTTTTGGTCATGTTCATATGAGATGGCTATTGTACTTAGAGATGAACCTAATAACATTCTCTGTTGGGGTAAGGTTGTGTGGGTACCAAGAGGGTTGTTTCTGAATGATGTCAATGGGCCCTATAGGATAGCTTTTTTGATTATTTTGTGTACTGTAATACTCTAGTTTGAAACCTATTAGGTCATGTCATTTGGCGGGTGGACAAATTCTTCGTAGATGCGGCAGTTTGGCGAAGTATTAGAAAGTGGTCCTACAGGGGATAATAGTGTAATGACATGTTTGGGATGGTGAACTGTTGGCTTGTAAACAAGCTATTTATGTCCGAGGTGGGGCTTTCTATAAATGCTTGTCGTCAACATCCCTGTTTCAGTCCTAGTATAGAGGTGAAGTATAAGAACTCAATCTTATTTTATCAAATAGTGTGGGTCAGTTTCAGATTGAATTTGTTGTTTTTGACAATCAATAAAGGTGTGCAGAGTGTCTCCATTCTGATCCATTCCATATCAGGAAATGTCATCGATGATCTGACCCACAATTCAACACTTTCATGTAATAGATTTCCATTTTATTCATGAAGACCCCAGTCGCCTCCCACCAGGGCGCGATGGGTATTAAATGGCGTATGGTTGGGAGCCGGCATGTGTCCCCATTGCTTGTACCTGTATTTGATCGATACAGGGTAGCTATGGAAACTGAAAAAATTGTGGATGGGGCTAGTACATAGGTTAAGTAGTGTTGTGGACAAGAGCCGTGGTGTGGTTACAGTGCATGTATTGTCGTGCTAGCAGAAAATAAGCGTACACATCCATACAAATTGGTGAGGGAGCTGGAGTAAACCCCTACCACGTCTAGAACTACTAGAATAGATTCAGAGCCTAGAGAAACACCTTATAATTCCGCGGCCATCAGGAGTATCCTTAACGTATGAAGGTAATGTTCTACCAAAAGGGAGTAGGACTTTTATCTAAATCCACACTTGTGTCGATGTGATATTCCGTATGCCCGAGACGATAGGTCTTACTGGTGAGTCTTTTATACTTATTGAATCTTAGGCAGATGTAAAGGTGGCGATTTCTGGGTGTTTTGTCATCATGAGGCTAAAAAACCTCTCCGCTTTTTTTTTTGTTTATGTCGTCTAGATTTTTCTTCTAGAACCTAAGTCTTCTAGTATCTTCGTTCACAGTTCTTTTAAATAAGACACGGGGATCATCGTTTTAATATAGGAGTAACAGAATTGTTTGGTGAGTAGGAGTGACGTTTGGATTTTGTATGTAGTCTTCCTCTTTCATGAACAAAACAATGTGTTTGCCCCCTTTGTAAGATGGTTTTGACAAATAATGGTTTTACCGTTTCCTAGGCTCTCAGAGCCAATTCTCTGATATATAGATAGGTCAAGTTCTGTGTTTTTTTTTTACTATTTTTCAGTTGATAAGGTCCTTCGGTTACCCAATTGGTTGAAAACTTGTACATGAGGGCCAGCACTCAGGGTGGCGGAGTGAATTTAGCTTTGGAGTTTTAAGTCTGTGGAATGGGCCTTCGCCCATTGGTCTCAGGCTTTTCATCATCTCAAACTTCTAAATTATCGAATGGGGTAATAGGAAGGTCTTGCGTGTAGTAAGGAGTTCAAGGGGCAGGTAGATGGCTATTTGACCACGTTTTCTTTTTTGATAAACTTTGTGTTCGATGTAACGATAATTTGCGGCAAAATAGGTTGAGATCTTTTCTGCAATCGAATTGTAATATCGATTTGGTAGTGGGCAGAAAGACAGTACATGAGATAAGTGACACTCAGATGGTTAGAGTCTAGACTTTACTAGATAAATTAATTATCTGTCTGTTGTCCTTTTCGTGCCCCGAAAATTCCTCTTCACTTGAGGTTTCTGGATAACCCATTTACTCCCAGTCTCTCATACTCTCTTGAAAGTTTTCCTTTCCCCTCCTTTTTCCTCTTGTGGTTGTATGGAATAGAGGCCCGTTATTCTCTAAAAAAAGAGGATGGACCTGACCTTTGTGGCAGGGGAAAAGGGATCTCGCTACCAGTGATAGGGGCGTATCTCGACCTTGCTTGCCTGGATCTGATTCTAAATCGGTCCTGAGACTTCCCAACTTGTGAGGAATCTTGTGCTTTGGAATATGTATCTCAGTAGTATATTATACTTGTTTTTTATAGCGGAAGATTTTACCTTCTTAAAATCATTCATAAATCCTGATAATTGTTTTACTGTTTTCTCTCTTTGAGCCTCTTTTTAAATGTCTATGTTGGCTTAGTTTATCTTCCAAACTCTACAAAGAGGAGAAGTAGGATTGCCCATTTAGGGTAGTATCAGCTTTAAGGATAACAATCTCTGCTTTAAACGCTTCCAAGGGGTTTGCTTTCGTGGTCAAATAAATAGTTGCATCAGTTGTGCAGAGCAGGTAGTAAGATTTATATGGCCATTTAGATATAAAACTGTATCTGTTACCTGATGGGAGGGAGGAAGCTTAACCTTGGGTCCCTTGGAGGGACTAATTCTGTTTTAAATAATTTTCCAGGCTAGCTAACCTTCCAACCAATTTTGGCTCGTGGGAGCTGTTTACTCTATTTAGCTCACTAACAATATGCTATTGATATCTGAGATTATGTATTATTCGTCAGGTTTATGTGTGGTAGAGAAAAGATATTTCCAAAGCCTCATTCAAAGCCAATGCTTCAAGTCATGTCCCTCAGTCAGAAAATTCGTCATTACTGTTATATTATCCAAGATAACGATCTTAGTGCTCATGTAATACCCTTCAGTATTACCAATGTCTCCACTAATGGAGGAAGGGAGCTGGTCACATCAATAAGAACAATAGCTGTTCAAATGGTTCACATAGAATACGTGAATGCGGACCGCAGATTCACCAATGTAAAATAGGAGCAAAGAGGGAGAAAGACAGAGAGCTCAAGGAGGGATAAGATATGATATGTACCAGTATTGATCAATAAAGAGTTGATCAAAAAGATTCCCTTTATATACAAGCGGACTCAAGTGTTCATTCGTTATAGTCGAGGTGTAGACGATAAATGGTCTTGCAGTAAATTACACGCTGATCTATCTGGCTGACCAGAAAAACTGCGGATTAGTCAGAAAAAAATAATAACATTTTATTAAATCTACATAGATAGTTCAAAAACACATATAAATATTAAAAAATCCATATATGTGGCTGATATGTAAATGGGATGGAGATTATTTTGGTCTATATGCCATATCACATATCATGACTCTCAGAATACATAACAGCAGGTCTAATTGTATTGGATAAGTATGTCACAGCA
>WSYH01012625.1:0-18506 GCA_036426205.1 Ascaphus truei | reverse complement strand
CTGACACCCACACACACACCACACACCACACACACACAACACACACACACACACACAACACACACAACCACACACACACACACACACACACACACCACACAACCACCACACACACACACACACAAACACAACACACACACACACACACACACACACACACACACACACACACACACACACTGTCTGATTCTGATACACACACACACACACAAGCAACTTTCAGCAGAAGCAGCAAAGCAGCTCCCCACACCCTCCGGTAGCTCACATGAAAAGTTCACAGACGAAGCCGACACCACAGATGACACACCCTACCCTCCTCCTCCTCCTCCGCCCTCCCGCCTCCCTCCTCCCTCCTCCCTCCTCCCTCTCAGCTCACAGGCAGGAGGCAGCGAGGACTGCACATGAGCTCCTAGGAGGAGGAGGAGAGCGATGGAGGGAGAGCCAGTGTGTGGGAATCACTGCCCCATGTCCCACTCCTTTATAGCACCCCCCGAGCGACTGACTTACCCGCGCCGCCCTGATGATAGTCGGGTCCGCATCACCTCCTTGAAGGCTGCCATCTTCCCCTCCACTACTCGGCGGCTGTTGCGCTCTGGGCGTGCGGGTAGGGGGCAAGGGAATTGGAGCAAGGGGGAAGAAAGGGAGACATGGAGCAGGACTCATCACATACTCCATGCAGGAAGAAGTGGTGCCTCACTTTGCAAGCTCATATAGAGCTTGCTGCGGCCAAAAAAAAAACCAACACGCGGCAACCAATCAGGAGAGGGGGAGTTTTGTTTTTTTCCTCCTTTTTTGTAGGCGCATGGGGCCGGATAAAATAATTTCACGAGCCTTATAACGGCCCGCGGGCCAGACGTTCTCCACCCCTGGTGTAGACCATGTGACTCCCTTTGGATGACATCACATCCTTTTCCCCAAAAAAAAACAATGTCACATGGTCTACACCAGGCCTGCACAACATACGGCCTGCGGGCCGCATGCAAGCCCGCCGGGACAACACCTGTGCGCCCGCAACGGCTCCCTCCAACACCCCCACACCCCCAACTTCAACCCCCCCTCCTGTAGGGAAGGAAGGAGCGCACTCCAGAAGTGTGTGACAGCACGCTCCCCCCCTCACTACCCTCCCTCTCCCCTCCCCCCCCCCCCCCCTCCCCTCTTCCCGCTCTAGCAGTGTAGTGTGGCCTGGAACTTTGGGGTCTGCGCTAGAGCGCGCATCCCTCGCGCTTCTCCCTGCCGCCATCTCTTTTGCCTCTGCCAACACACCTGCTGCTCGGCCGCAGCCAACCGCTGCTGCCATCAGGTAACAGGGGGGGGGGGTAGTTCATCATGAGGGGATGAGGGGCTGCTGAAATGATGGGGGGCTGCTGAATGGGTGGGGTGCTGAAATGGGTTGGAGGCTGCTGAAATGTTGGTTGGGGAGGGGCTGCTGAAATGGGTTTGGAGGGGGCTGCTGAAATGGGTGGAGGGCTGCTGAAATGGGCTGGGGGGCTGCTGCTAAATGGGTTGGGGGATGCGAATGGTGGGGGGGCTGGCTGAAATGGGCTGGGGGGCTGCTGAAATGGGTTGGGGGGGAGAGAGTGAGGTCAAGGGGGGAGAGAGATGTGAGGTGCAGGGGGGGAGAGATGTGAGGTGGAGAGGGGGGGAGAGAGATGTGAGGTGCAGGGGGGGAGAGATGTGTGTGCAGGGGGGAGATAGCTTTGATGGTCAGGGGAGGAGATGTGAGGTGCAGAGGAGAAGATGTGAGTGCAGGGGGGAGAGAGATGTGAGGTGCAGAGGGGAGAGAGATGTGAGGTGCAGGGGGGGAGAGGAGGGAGAGAATGGAGTGTGAGTGCAGGGGGGGGAGAGAGATGAGGTGCAGGGGAGAGAGATGTGAGGTGCAGGGGGGGTGAGAGAGAGGGTGTGAGGTGCAGGGGGAAAGAGATGTGAGGTCAGGGGGAGAATGTGAGGTGCAGGGGGAGGAAAGGAGGTTGCAGTGAGGGGAGGTGATCTGAGTGCAGAGGGTGGGATGTGTGTTGTGCAGGGGGGTATATGTGTATGGGTGAGGGGGAGAGAGGGGGTATGAGAGATCGATGGGGAGTCTCGCAAGGTTGATGATGAGGTTTTTGTGGGATATGAGGATGATGTATGAAGGGTGCTGGGGTTAGATATAAGGATGATGATGATGATGATTTTAACCCGTGTTGGCCCCAAACTTTTTTCCTTGGAGCGGTTCGGCCCTTCTCACTGTACAAGATGTGCAGCCTGGTCTACACCAACCAATCTGATTGGGTATAGTTCCACAATCTGATTGGCTGAAGTACCATGTGACGCCAGCCATTTTGGATTTAGTGACGTCATGTTAAAGGGAAGACACAGCCATTCTTATGGGCTGGCTTCGTTTCCTTACATGACGTCACTAAAAAAAACAAACCACATCCAATCAGGGGCCGTGTGAACCATTTGCACTCAAATGTGACGTCACAGGCCTATAAAAGCCGTGCAGGCTCATTTGATGGCAAGAAGCGAGGAGGGAGGACCTCTCTTCCTCAAATAGGAATTCTGGCATGTCGGATTGAAGAAGAAGATACAGATAAAGTAAGATAGAAGACTGCCAAAGACAACAGAAGATTCCGAAAGACCCAAAAATTGGATTACAGTTATAGATAAAGACAAAGAAAGAAGTAAAAGAACTTTGGATTTTTTTTAGCTTGCGGTAACCTCCCATTCCAGAGGTTAGACATCTAAAGTAAGTAAAAAAATGGAATTGCATGTTATTTTTCATTTACATGTTTTTATGTATTTTATTGGTATTGGATTTTTTTTATGACCATTGATTATGACAAGCAATAGTTGGTTTGACAATGCTTCTTTATGTATTTTTTTAAATGTGTTTCTTGTTTGGATAGAAATGTTTGGTCTGTTTATTTTTTATTTATTACGATGGCATTTTTATTTGTGTTTTAAATTGTTTATTTGAGGGGTGGGGATGCTGTTTGCTTTTTAATAGTGGCTTCTTTTTAGTATTTGATTTTGTTTGATGGTTGTTTAATTTGAGCTTTCATTTATGTATTGATTTGTTTGTTTGGTTTGCTTTTTAATGTGGTTACTTTGCTGTTTTGAATTTGAATGATTGTGTTTATTTGGAGATTTATTTTATTTAATTCATGTTTTGTTTTGGTGTTTTAATTATTGTTAATTCTGGTATTTATTTTGAATTGGATTAATGATGGTGGTAATTTTGTTCTGTTTACTTTATTTGTTTTTATTTTCTGATTGTTTTGATTGCATTGGATCTTGTTTGTGATGTTTTTTTTTTTTAGTTTGCACACTTGTCCCACACTCGCGCACACACACTTCACATAACTTCAAACACATTCACACAGAGACTCACAAACAAACACGAGGAATGTAACAGGTAGTATAAATATAGAAGTGCAAATAGTTAAAAACAGGGTGTGTGCCACGCACACACGTTCAAGTGAAACTTCTTTGCATTTTGTCACTGAAATTGTGTTTAATTTTAATTAAAACCAGCACCATCACAAATAGAATTTCTGTGATAAACAGTAACAAAAGACAAAGAAGTTTCACTTAAAATGCGGGAGCATTAAAGATTCTAGGATACAATATTTACTTCAAAGCTACAAAGGAAAGTGCACTGATATTCATGGTACACAGAATATGAACTTGTCGGACACTTCAAACTAGTAGATTTTTTGACCGGTTACTCCAAAAAGGAAAAACATTTTAAAGTTTATTTGCAAAGTTAATTACAGTAGTAAAAGTATTCAAATAGGATAGGTCCATCTGCAGAAACACCAGGGGGGCAGATACTACGCCCAACAGCTGGATATCTTATTTACCCTATATATATCTTAACTGCCCTACTACATCACCGTAATTAACCTATATGCTTCTTCCAGATCTGACTCTCAGCTTCACACGGGAGACCATCTTATCCCCCCTAACCCAGAAGACAGGTAGTGAACCACCTCCCCTCCATTATATACAGTAACATGCATGATGAGGGTACTGGACAATGAGGGATCTGAGGATCAGGTAAGATCGCAGGCGGGATTGCTGCTTTAGAAATTGTGAAGCGTGGGCATCCAGACACTGGTTAAGGGATCAGAAAATGAGTTATTCACACCTGCTTTGGCTTTGGTGTGAGTCATCCGAAGTTTATACATGCACCACACACACAAACACGCACGCATACACACACACACACACACACAACTATGTAACAAGGAGTAATTATAGTAAAGTATAAATGTAAAATCACATAATAAACATGTCAAAACTAATATTGTTAGTAGTTACTTACTAGGAATTTATCAATTTCTTTTTTTAAAAGACGGGGCTAGAGGCGGGGCTAAGTGTCGAGTAGATTTTTTTGGTTGATTTGTCAGCACTGATAATGTGGATGTTGCAGAAGTTTATCACAGCAACCTCCTGCTATTATTGAGTTTTAATAAACACAATACACACAACATATTTTGATGACAAATTTATTTTGCATGTGTAACATTATTTAGTATGGCATAAATAAATGTTAAGTTTTCAATAGCCTAGGTGTGCACCACTATGTGCTTCTTGCTAGAGTAGGTTTGTAACACAATCTCTCTCTATTTTGAAAATCACATCCAAAATTAACACTGCATCTCCCTGGGGCTTAATGTATAGCAGTAAACACTGCAAATTGAGGGCCATAATAGACACTTCACACTACTGTCCCTCATTCTGTCCACAATGATATCTAATATAATAATATATATATATTAATATATATATATATATATATGTATATATATAGATATATATCTTATATCTATATATATATATATATATATATATAATATATATATATGTATGTGTGTGTTATAATATAATATATATATGTATGTGTGTGTGTATATTCTCACACCCTATCAAATTGTTTGTAATTATCTGCTTGCCTCTATTCTTATCCACACTTTCTCTCCCCCCCAAGCATCCCTTCCCCCCCCACCTTTCTTTGACACTGGTCCCTTTGGCTTCAAACACTTAACACCCTACGCTTATACAGTAAATATCTGTTGTTTTTTCCCCCCCTCTCCTACACTGTATAGCCATGAATCCTTTGTATATCAGTATTGCTTGACCTGAAGAGAAGAGAGAGAACTCTCGAAAGCTTGTCCATGCATAATTGTTAGTCCAATAAAAAAGTATCACCTAATACTGAAGAACTCATTATTCCTCACTATATATTATATATATATATATATATAGCAAATGGAAATATTACTGTATGCTCATTTACATTTCTTTAGACAGGTCTGCACCCCGCCTTTCACCATTATCACCCAGCACACATCACTTCCACTGCGCAAGGGATTCTGGGAATTACATGCAAAGAGCATACAGTGCCCAGATTTTGCTTCAAAACCATTTTTAACTGTTTTTCCCTATAGGCTTAAGCTTGCTGCATGTCACAGCTTTGAGCACAGCCGTGTAAGATGCATAGCCAGTAAACCAACCCACACTGACGCCGTTTCGACCTTGATGGATCATCCAGCAGTGTGGGTTGATTTACCGCTATGCAAAAATGAAGCAATGAGGGATGGGGTGGTACATGTTTTTGTGACCCTCTTAGGTGTCTAAATCCTTTTTATACCAATGTACACATTATACTGTAGACCATGTGAAAAAACAGTGATGAATAAAAGTGCCATGGATATAAATTAAGTGGCACTAAGAATTCTTTGCAATAAAGCCCAATTGGAAAAAGTATCAGTATCATGAAAAGAGTATCTGGCAGCTTAAAGGAAGGGATCACATCAAAAGAGTTTTCTAGAAAAACACACACACACAAACACACACACACACACACACACACACACACACACACACACACACACACACACACTGTCTGATTCTGATACACACACACACACACACAAGCAACTTTCAGCAGAAGCAGCAGCAGCTCCCCACACCTCCGGTAGCTCACATGAAAAGTTCACAGACGAAGCCGACACCACAGATGACACCCCTACCCTCCCTCCTCCCTCCTCCGCCCTCCCTCCCTCCTCCCTCCTCCCTCCTCCCTCTCAGCTCACAGGCAGGAGGCAGCGAGGACTGCACATGAGCTCCTAGGAGGAAGGAGGAGAGCGATGGAGGGAGAGCCAGGTTGGGAATCACTGCCCCATGTCCCACTCCTCTTATAGCACCCCCCCGAGCGCTGCTTACCCGCGCCGCCCTGATGATAGTCGGGTCCTGCATCACCTCCTTGAAGGCTGCCATCTTCCCCTCCTACTCCGGCGGCTGTTGCTGCTCTGGGCGTGCGGGTAGGGGGCAAGGGGGAATTGGAGCAAGGGGGAAGAAAGGGAGACATGGAGCAGACTCATCACATACTCCATGCAGGAAGAAGTGGGCCTCACTTTGCAAGCTCATATAGAGCTTGCTGCGGGCCAAAAAAAAAACCAACACGCGGCAACCAATCAGGAGAGGGGGAGTTTTGTTTTTTTCCTCCTTTTTTGTAGGCGCATGGGGCCGGATAAAATAATTTCACGAGCCTTATACGGCCCGCGGGCCAGACGTTCTCCACCCCTGGTGTAGACCATGTGACTCCCTTTGGATGACATCACATCCTTTCCCCAAAAAAACAATGTCACATGGTCTACACCAGGCCTGCACAACATACGGCCTGCGGGCCGCATGCAGCCCGCCGGGACACCCTGTGCGGCCCGCAACGGCTCCCTCCAACCCCCCCACCCCCAACTTCACCCCCCCTTCCCTGGTAGGGAAGGAAGGAGCGCACTCCAGAAGTGTGTGACAGCACGCTCCCCCCCTCTACCCTCCCTCTCCCCCTCCCCCCCTCCCCCTCTCCCGCTCTAGCAGTGTAGTGTGGCCTGGAACTTCTGGGGTCTGCTGCTAGAGCGCGCATCCCTCGCGCTTCTCCCTGCCGCCATCTCTTTTGCCTCTGCCAACACCACCTCTGCTGCGGCCGCAGCCACCGCTGCTGCCATCAGGTAACATGGGGGGGGGGGTAGTTCATCCATGAGGGGATGGAGGGGCTGCTGAAATGAGCTGGGGGGCTGCTGAAATGGGTTTGGGGCTGCTGAAATGGGTTGGGAGGGCTGCTGAAATGGGTTGGGGGGCTGCTGAAATGGGTTGGGAGGCTGCTGAAATGGGTGGAGGGCTGCTGAAATGGGCTGGGGGGCTGCAAATGGGTTGGGGGATGCTATGGTTGGGGGGCTGGCTGAAATGGGCTGGGGGGCTGCTGAAATGGGTTGGGGGGGGAGAGATGTGAGGTTCAAGGGGGGAGAGAGATGTGAGGCAGGGGGGGAGAGATGATGAGGTGAGAGGGGGGGAGAGAGATGTGAGGTGCAGGGGGGGAGAGATGTGTGGCAGTGGGGGAGAAGCTTTGAGGTCAGGGAGGAGTGTGAGGTGCATGAGGAGATAGATGTGAGTGCAGGGGGAAGAGACGATGTGAGAGTGCATGAGGGGAGAGAGATGTGAGGTGCAGGGGGGGAGAGAGGAGAGATGTTAGGTGCAGGGGGGGGAGAGAGATGAGGTGCAGGGGGAGAGAGATGTGAGGTGCAGGGGGGGTAGAGAGATGTGAGGTGACAGGGGGAAAGAGAGTGGAGGTGTTCAGGGGGGAGATGTGAGGTGAGGGGGAGAGAAATGTGAGGTGCAGGAGGGGAGAGTGATCTGAGGTGCAGAGGGTGGGATGTGTGTGTGTGCAGGGGGGTATATGTGTATGGGTGAGGGGGAGAGAGGGGGTATGAGAGATCGATGGGGAGTCTCGCAAAGGTTTTGATGATGATGGTTTTTGTGGGATATTGAGGATGATGATGAAGGGTGCTGGGGTAGATATATGAGGATGATGATGATGATGATTTTACCCGTGTGGCCCCAAACTTTTTTCCTTGGAGCAGTTCGGCCCTTCTCACTGTACAAGATGTGCAGGCCTGGTCTACACCAACCAATCTGATTGGGGATATAGTTCCCACAATCTGATTGGCTGAAGTACCATGTGACGCCAGCCATTTTGGATTTAGTGACGTCATGTTAAAGGGAAAGGAAGCACAGCCATTCTTATTGGCTGGCTTCGTTTCCTTTACATGACGTCACTAAAAAAAACAAACCACATCCAATCAGAGGCGTGTGAACCATTTGCACTCAAATGTGACGTCACAGGCCTATAAAAGCCTGTGCAGGCTCATTTGATGGCAAGAAGCCGAGGAGGGAGGACCTCCTCTTCCTCAAATAGGAATTCTGGCATGTCGGATGAAGAAGAAGATACAGATAAAGAAGATAGAAGACTGCCAAAGACAACAGAAGATTCCGAAAGACCCAAAAATTGGATTACAGTTTACAGATAAAGACAAAGAAAGAAGAAAAGAACTTTGGATTTTTTTAGCTTGCGGTAACCTCCGATTCCAGAGGTTAAAGACATCTAAAATGTAAGTAAAAAAATGGAATGCATGTTATTTTTCATTTACATGTTTTTTCATTGTATTTTATTGGTATTGGATTTTTTTTATGACCATTGTATTATGACAAGCAATAGTTGGTTTGACAAATGCTTTCTTTTATGTATTTTAAATGTATTTTGCTTGTTTGTATAGAAATGTTTGGTCTGTTTATTTTTTATTTAGTACGATGGCATTTTTACTTGTGTTTTAAATTGTTTATTTGAGGGGTGGGGATGCTGTTTGCTTTTTAATAGTGGCTTCTTTTTAGTATTTTGATTTTGTTTGATGGTGTTTAATTTGAGCTTTCATTTATGTATTGATTTGTTTTGTTTGGTGTTTGCTTTTTAATAGTGGTTAATTTGCTGTTTTGAATTTGAATGATTGTGTTTATTTGGAGATTTATTTTATTTATTCATGGTTTTGTTTTGGTGTTTTAATTGTTAATTCTGGTATTTATTTTGGATTGGATTAATTGATTGGTGGTAATTTTGTTCTGTTTACTTTATTTGTTTTTATTTTCTGATTGTTTTGATTGCATTGGATCTTGTTTGTGAGTGTTTTTTTTTTTAGGTTGCACACTGTCCCACACTCGCGCACACACACATTCACATACATTCAAACACATTCACACAGAGACTCACAAACAAACACGAGGAATTAACAGGTAGTATAAATATAGAAGTGCAAATAGTTAAAACAGGGGTGTGTGCCACGCACACACGTTCAAAGTGAAACTTCTTTGCATTTTGTCACTGAAATTGTGTTTTAATTTTTAATTAAAACCAGCACCATCACAAATAGAATTTCTGTGATAAAACAGTAACAAAAGACAAAGAAGTTTCACTTAAAATGCGGGAGCATTAAAGATTCTAGGATACAATATTTACTTCAAAGCTACAAAGGAAAGTGCACTGAATATTCTATGGTACACAGAATATGAACTTGTCGGTACACTTCAAACTAGTAGATTATTTTGACCGGTATACTCAAAAAGGAAAAACATTTAAAGTTTATTTGCAAAGTTAATTACAGTAGTAAAAGTATTCAAATAAGGAATGGTCATCTGCAGAAACACCAGGGGGGCAGATATCCCGAACAGCTGGATATCTTATTTACCCTATATATATCTTAACTGCCCTATACATACACCGAATTAACCTATACTGCTTTCTTCCAGATCTGACTCTCAAGCTTCACACGGGAGACATCTTACTCCCCCCTAACCCAGAAGACAGGTAGTGAACACCTCCCCTCCATTATATACAGTAACATTGCAGGATTGAGGGTACCTGGACAATGAGGGACTGAGGATCAGGTAAGATCCAAGGCGGGATTGCTGCTTTAGAAATTGTGAAGCGTGGGCATCCAGACACTGGTTAAGGGATCAGAAAATGAGTTATTCACACCTGGCTTTGGCTTTGTGTGAGGTCATCCGAAGTTTATACATGCACACACACAAACACGCACGCATACACACACACACACACACACAACTATGTAACAAGGAGTAATTATAGTAAAGTATAAATGTAATACAATAAATAAACATGTCAAAAACTAATATTGTTATTAGTTCTTACTAGGAATTTATTCAATTTCTTTTTTAAAAGACGGGGCTAGAGGCGGGGCTAAGTGTCGAGTAGATTTTTTGGTTGATTTGTCAAGCACTGATAATGTGGATGTTGCAGAAGTTTATTCACAGCACCCTCCTGCTATATTGAGTTTTAAATAAACACAATACACACAACATATTTTGATGACAAATTTATTTTGCATGTGTAACATTATATTAATTATGGCATAAATAAATGTTAAGTTTTAACAGCCTAGGTGTGCACCACTAATGTGCTTCTTGCTAGAGATAGGTTTGTAACACAATCCTCTCTCTATTTTGAAAATACAATCCAAAATTATACACTGCATCTCCCTGGGGCTTAATTATAGCAGAAACACTGCAATAATTGAGGGCCATAATATACACTTTCCACTACTGTTCCCTCATATCTGTCACAATTTAATAATAATAATGCGTGGAGTGGGTGCAATAGTGATTCAATGTAATATATATAGATATAGTATATATAGATATAGAATATATATATATCTATATATATATATATATATATTATATATATATATATGTATGTGTGTGTATATATATATATATATATATGTATGTGTGTGTGTATATTCTCACACCCTATCAAAATTGTTTGTAATTATCTGCTTGCCTCTATTCTTACCCACTTCACACCCCCAAGCATCACTTCCCTCCCCACCTTTCTTTGACACTGTCCCTTGGCTTCAAACACTTAACACCCTACCTTATCTACAGTAAATATCTGTTGTTTTTTCCCCCCTCTCTCTACACTGTATTAGCCATTGAATCCTTTGTATATCAGTATTGCTTGACCTGAAGAAGAGAGGAGAACTCTCGAAAGCTTGTCCTATGACATAAATTGTTAGTCCAATAAAAAAGGTATCACCTAATACTGAAGAACTCATTTATTCTGCACTATATATATATATATATATATATATATAGCAAATGGAAATATTACTGTATGCTCATTTACATTTCTTAGACAGGTCTGCAACCCCGCCTTTCACCATTATCACCCAGCACACATCACTTCCACTGCAGCAAGGGATTCTGGGAAATGACATGCAAATGAGCATACAGTGCCAGATTTTGCTTCAAAACCATTTTTAACATGTTTCCCTATAGGCTTAAGCTTGCTGCATGGTCACAGCTTTGAGCACAGCCAGGGTTAAGATGCATAGCCAGTAAACCCACCCACTGACAGCCGTTTCGACCTTGATGGATCTCATCAGTGTGGGGTTGATTATACCGGCTATGCAAAAATGAAGCAATGAGGATGGGGTGTGTACATGTTTGTGTGACCTCTTAGGTGCTAAATCATTTTTATACCAATGTACACATTATACTGTAGACCATGTGAAAAAACAGTGATGAATAAAAGTGCCAATGGATATAAATTAAGTGGGCACTAAGAAATGTCTTTGCAATAAAGCCCAATTGGAAAAAAGTATCAGTATCATGAAAAGAGTATCTGGCAGCTTTAAAGGAAGGGATCACATCCAAAAGAGTTTCTAAAAAAAGAAGAGGAGAAAGCGCACGCTCCATAGCATAAAATCATTTGATAAAAAGAGAATAAAGTACTACAATGTACTTACAAAGTTAAGTCAATTAAAGCAGTGTTAATAATAATGACCAGCAGATCAGGACGGGGATGACTGTCTTCACCATGGCATCCACTGGATCTATAATGTCGGCATTCTATTTTCAACCCAGATGGATAAACGAGCATCCTCAGAGCGGGAGCCAGTCCGACATTAACCCAGCTCCCAGATAAGGCAGGTAATGTCCGAACTCAAAGCCAGATGGAATGTACACGTCCTCTGAGAGGGATCCAGACAAATTTTTTTCCAGCTTTCAAAGCAACCAGTCAGGCAGTGTCCAAATAGTTACTGGAAGTGAGACGGTCACATGGGTGGGAGTCCGGTAAGGAGATATTTTTCAGTGTGGACTCCTGCTAGATATGCTCCTTAAATCCATCCTCACTTTTGGCTTCTGATGCAAGTTTAACTCCATCGCAAGTACATCCTCTCGGAGGTGACTTCCTCCTGGCTCCTTTCCTTTATACTGTAGGTACTGGAGTCCTGCAGTTTCCAGGCAAATCCTTCTCAGCAACTTTAACCCTTAAACCCTTCTGATCCTCATGTTCTAGAAAAGGAAACTTATGTGGCTTTTGAGTTGGACTCCATCCTTTGTAGGCAATGGAGTCGTCGGTGCCCAGGAAAAATCCCTCTAGGCAACTTGCTTCTGTGGTCTTTTGTGTGGAGCGTGAGGACCAGCTGTTTCTTAGGCAATCCTCCTGAGGAATGTCAACCTGTCTTCATGCAGGTTCTGGAAAACACAGACAGGGAGCAACTTCCTGCCTTTTATAGATCAGTCCTTCTCAGGAGTTAATTGTCAACATCCTAGCACAGTTTACAGCTCGGGTGTGGTATCCTAAGCCTGCACAGTGATGGAATGAATCTTCACTCTCTCAATTCACCTTTCCCATTAAAGAGGCCCCAAATACCTCCAATTATAAGCTTTTCTGCCTGTAGCAGAGTCTAGGTAGCAGTTAGCTTGACTAGCAAACCAAACAACCCAACCCTGTTGGTTACCGGGCAAACTAATAGTCTAAGGGTGACATAGTGGTCAAGATGCCTTCCTGCTAAATTACAGCTGAAGGTTAACACAAAATTCACCTTACAGTCCATTCAAGTCTCCTGGTATAGGAAGACATCAGCCCTACACCGAGGGATCCCCTGCTGCAACTACTGCTACTGCATTACTCATTGCACCCCAAACATGTGGAACAAATTACCGCATCCAACAAGCTGTCCATAAAGGTTGCCAAATACATTCTTTTCACTTATTGGCGTGCCAGTAGAATGCTACCTGCCATCCTGTAAAACTGAAATTACTCTCTAATGTAATTTCCAGGTGGATTTCCTAGTTTGTGTGTGTGTGTGGTGTGTGTGTATGTGTGTATAGAGTATATAAATATATATATTATATATATATTATATATAATATATATATATGTGTGGTGTGTGTAGTATGTACAGTATATGTAGTATTGAAAAATAAGCTCACAAAATAATACTAATTTATCATAGAAGAAGCTGTGCAACTTTAATTTGTACAAAATTAAATGTCAGGTAAGGTATATGCTGATCAAAGGTGGCTTGACTTCAGGGCTGCTGTTTTGTCCAGCAGCCCAATGTTCTCAGCGTGATATATCATTAAAGTATTCCATCACTCCCAGCACAGTGAAAGAGGCAGACATCTCCAGTTGTGCAGACTTTTTCATCATTTTTATTAAACGTTGATTCTAAAATGCCAGACATCTTCTGCAATATTTCAGTGAGCACAACATTTGTTATGTCTGGAAGAAGACTCCTGTTCCATTCAGTTAAGTTTCTACCAAACCTATTTGTAAATATTCTATAAGTAAATCAGATGGAGCATCTATACTTTTAAAATCATTCTGTATAATAAAAAAAAAACATCCAAAACATCTTATTAAAATATTTCATGCAGAAGTATCAGATGTTGTAACTCTCACTGGTGTGTGCAGCGAGACATACACAATCCGCTACGGGAGAATCAGCCATAGTTTAAAATTAGCTACGTGAGAAGGGGTGGGACTTATATGCTATTGTATAGTGCAATAATGCTTGCTACATCTGTATGTACATGGATTCTAAAAAAGTTGTATACAGTTGCAGTATTAAGGATCCTACTTGATCCAGCTCGATACCAGGAACCAGAAGAGCACAGCAGCAAAAATAGGGACAAAACAATGAAGTGCTATTAAAACAAGGTAATTTTAATCCATGAGGGAAGTACACAGGAACATACAGGTGGGCCAAGTGATCCTCTAATGCGTTTCGCGCTTGTGCAGCGCTTTGTCAAAGCTGGCCATCCCCCAATTTTTTCTAAAGATGGAATAAATTCCTAAGAACAACTAACATTCGTTTTTTATAACATTGTTTATTTATTGTATTACATGTACATGCATACCCCGCATTAACGTACGCAATGGGACCGGAGCATGTATGTAAAGCGAAAATGTACTTAAAGTGAAGCAGTACCTTTTTCCCTTTATCGATGCATGCACTGTACTGCAATCGTCATATACATGCATAACTGATGTAAATAACGCATTTATAACAGGCTCTATAGTCTCCCTGCTTGCGCACAGCTTCGGTACAGTTTGGGAGCCGGTATTGCTGTTCAGGACGTGCTGACAGGCGCATGCGCGAGCTGCCGTTTGCATATTGGGCGCTATGTTACTGCTGGAGTTGTACTTAAAGTGAGTGTCCTTAAACCGGGTATGCCGTGTATACTTTACTACAAATTAGTTCTTATTACATAGTACATAGTAGATGAGGTTGTAGGTTATCTAAGCCAAATTTAGATGACAGATACCTTATCCTATACTTACAGTATATAAGCCAGAGGAAGGCAAACAAAAAAAACCCAGTGACACATTATCCAATGATCTCTCATAAAGGGAAAAAAAATTCCTTCTGACTCAAGAATTGGCAATCAGATTACCCCCAGGATCAACATCCTTCCATGTTTACTTATTTGGTACATCCCTGTATACCTTTCTTCTAACAAGATAGCCAACTTTTTTTTGGAAGATATTTTTTGGATAATATATAGCTTCTTCTACGCAGCTCAGTTATAAAAATGTCACAGGTGGTCTCTGCGCACAGAGCTAAGATAGAAGTTGAAACAAAACAGTTTAAAGACCAGTGCTGCACGGGTGAGAACTAGTTTCAGGGGGAGAAAATTCTCAAAAGCTCATAAAAATGAATACATTAATATGACAGACAGAAACATTATGAATCAATGAACAAAGTTCTTCCATAATGAAAATGTGAGTGTGATACAGTCCAATTGTGTCTCCTACTTTTGGTCATAGCGGCTGCAAAGGTTCAAGGGCAATGAGTCCCCGGTGGAGACCGGTCGGCAGAGGGAGGGGGAAAGGACAGCGCCATGCCGCCGAACAACCCTCTTCAATGACCTGAGTGGCAAAGGTACCACTCACTTCCTCATGATCCCCTTCCATGTAAATCCTCTTCATATAGTGAGATAGCAAAGCATAAGCCACTGTTTCATGTATCAGTCCCATAGGATAGAAGCAGTCCCCTGCAATACTCACGTTTCTTCCGTCTGTGCTGCAGGAGCGTGCGTTCTCAGAAGAAAAGTATCAGTAAAGGTAACACTGAACGCAAGGTATGAGGAAAGCCACAGCTCCTTGGGAAAAAAAGGGGTCACAAAAATTAAGCTGGTAAGAGACAGGATTTATAAATAGCCAAGTACAGCATAAGAACTAAACGATAGCAGTAGCATACAACGCTTTGTCAAAGAGTTAAACTCTAAATGTGGCAGAGGCACAAGGGACATCACCAGTTGCCCAAGGTCATGAGATGATGAAAATGGGGTTCACCCACTACAAAAGGCAAACACTGCCAATTGGCAAAGTCCTCATGCATAGAAAGTCTCTCTTACTAGGGAGGTTGTTTGTGTCATCACGATCCCAGGGGCCTGGGTAACGATACTAAGTTCAGGGACCTGTCCTCCCCGGGTGCCTGGGTAATGATATAATGTACCAGCAGCTGGTCCAGGTAACAATTACTAAGGTCCCTTCTGAGACTGGGTGGTTAAAATGGGTAATGATACCAAGGTCCCCTGTGTAAGGATAACTAATGTCCACTCAGAGCATGGGTAATATGGGTAATGATATGAGCTCCCAGCAGTCGGTCCTTGGTAGCCTGGCTAATGATACTAAGGTCCCTCAGGCCTGGGTAACGATACTGAGGTCCCAGCAGCCCTAGTTACTGCACATAGAGCACAGCGGTCCATTCGCTCCTTTCCTGCTGCAGTCGCAACACAGTAGGTGGGTACCAGTATATACACAGTAGGGGGTATATACACAGAGGGGGATATATACACAGTAGAGGGGATATAACAAAGTAGAGGGGAATATATACACAGCGAGGGGATATACCAGTAGAGGGGATTTATACACTTCAGGGGGGTATATACACAGTAGTGGTGGTATATACACAGTAGAGGGGAATATAACAGTAGGGGGATGGTACAGATATACTTAAGGGGGATCTACCCAGCACCCCGTCCGGGTTATATATTGCTACGTTCTGACAATTCTTATCCAAGGTTCTTCATATCCCATGACATGCCGCAGCAAGGGCTGTGCGGTTGAGGACCGGGGGACAGGAGGCCGGGGACCGGCTGTGCGGTGGTGCTGTGAGATGGGAGAGCAGGGACAGGAATGCACGGTGCTGCTCGGGATACGGGGCTGCATCGGTGTGTGATGGAAAAGGCACTTTGTGCCGACGCGCCTTCAGCTCCTGCAGGCATATCTGCAGCCACGCTTCGTAGTAATCCAGGCAGCAATCAGAGTCAAGAGAGAGGGGGGAGGGGGGATTGAGCACCTCGACCAATCAGGAGGTGGAGATTTAAACTTTAGGTGCGCAACAGCTTGAATTGCAGGGGAAGGAAGCTTTAAAGATCTTGGGTTGCTTAGGCAGCCATGCACGGCTCATCTGCAGCCAAAATGCACTCTCCCCAGGCAAGTGGGTTGAGTGCATTGTCGAGCCCTGATTTAAGGGATTTAGGTATCAAACCACCTGTTTCATATAGCCATTAAAGACCCGGGCATGCTCTTAGGGAAGTGAATTTGATGAGTTGGAGATCTGAGGATACCTAGGTGCAAAACCACCATAGAGAGGTGTATTTCCTGGGAATTTGTGGAGGTGCATTTCTTTTTCGCCAGGTTGTAGTTGGGTAGTGAAAGTCACTTTACCCAGCTTCTTATTGTGTATGCTTCGCCCATGATGAAGAAAGTAGGGGGCACTGGGCAACTTTGACGTCAACCCTCTAGCTAGTGCAATTTTCAGGAGGAGGAATTAGTTCAGGGACAGGTAGCCTTATCAATGCCAGTGCACTTTAATGTAAATACTGTAGATATATAGTAGTGTGCACTCGGCTGTAAGGTGTGAAGTTGCTGGTTAATGTTCTATAAAATACTATTCTCATTGATATGAATGCCACTGGAGCTCTCATTTATGGAGGCCTCCTCACACAGCGCAACCTGAACTCAACTTCAATTTGTCCCAGTATCTTTAGGAGATTATACAGGAGCTTCTAACATTTAAAACTAAATGCCAATGTGGACCTGACCTAGTGCAGGACAAAAAAAAAAATCATTTTTGCAGAATTTTCAGAGCTTTCGTTCAAAATCCAATCGTGCGGTGTAGTAAAATCCGTCAGCGGATCGTACAGCTTCAATCCTTGCGAATTGATCCAAATTCACTTTTAATACATCCACACAGATTCTGCCAATCCAATCCATGGATTTCTGACAATCCAATGGAGGATTTGTAAGAATAATATCTGCGTGTTCCACAATCTGTTAGAAGAATTTTAAAGATTGCGCTCTTGGAATCCTCCATCGGATTGGAATCCGCAAATGAGATGTCAGTATAAAAAAAAAAAAAACGGAAAGCCGAATGGCTCTTTGAGACAGGTTCGCGAAAATCAGTGGCCCCAAGGAAGCGCGACCGATCTGTGGTGGATCCAAAATCCACAAAAAATGTGTCCATTCTTTACCATTGCAATCAAAGTTCCACAACTCAGTGCCCCATCTATTGCAATACTGCTTCCCTCCCTAATCAACTCTACTCTGTTTTCAAACCATATACACTCAACTCTACTAATATATACAACAATTAAATTTATTAAAGTACTTGTAAACATAATTAAAAACCTAAAGCGTTGCGCTGAAAGAAAACCGTGTAGGGTTTTCTATTGTCAGATGGCATATGTTATTATCATGCCAAATATATAGGCTATGATCACACACTTAGATCATAAGGTAAGTCCCCAACAGGGACTATGGGGGTGAGGAGTGAGCCCAAATGATTGAGTGGTCAGTGTTATAATATGCTGGGTGATTATCAATAGTAAGAAATTTCTCATATCACTCCAGTAAATGTAGCTCGGTTTAACACTGCCTGTTGAGACAAGTTGGGAGGTAATATGTCTCACAGGTTAAGGGAGGGTCCCCGCAGTGAAGCACAATACTGTATACCCTGACTCTACTCACAGATACATCCGGTATGTTAAGTGATCAAAACGAGTGGTTCGTGATCCTGCTATCACTCGCTCCTGCTGTTATAAGGAGCCAATACTGTGCACACACTCACACCCTCTCTTACTGGAGGAGGTTTCCTGCAGAGTCTGCTATTTAAGGCCCCCGGTTGCTATAGTTATGTAAAAACGTCATCAGAGGGGAGTTAACTCCCTGCTGGTGTCTAGCAAAACGGAATGCAGGATTTAAAGTGTTACACATACTGCCTCATACAGGGATAACCTACTATCTAAAAACAAGGTAAAAGTATTAGAATAAAAATGATTATAGAGAGACCCAATGACTCTTGTGATTATTT
>WSYH01012624.1:0-18508 GCA_036426205.1 Ascaphus truei | reverse complement strand
CGGCGGAGAGTTCTCGCGACCGCCATCGCCCGGACCAAAAAAGGCTCCATGGAGGGTTAATGCCGCGGATCTGAGCATCAGTATCACTGGTCGTGTAGCCATCCGGGCGGCATACCCCGCATAGACCGAGGCTGGTATCGTCGCTGTGGGACGCTTCTACGCTCTTCGTTCACCCAAGCCCCAGGAGCATCGGTGACGCTGCGCTCTTGTAGTCCGCAGTCACCGCCGGCAGCTTCTCTTCTTTAACGTGGATTTAAATTTCACCCTCTAGGCATCCAATTGTGTTCGCATCTTGTCAGACAGTTTGGTTATCCGTGTCCGCTGCCAGGGTGTCCACGGTTTGTTTTATACTGCATGTCCTTATTCCAATTTGGCAAATGTCCTTGCTTGATGGTCAATGACCTAGAATCATAGATGAACAAAGGTAACATTCTGTTTAAAATGGATACAGCGTTTGCAGAAATCCAGGTCACATTGCCAATGGTAGGTGATTTTTCACCCTGAACCCCTTGGACAGCATCCTGCTTGTGGTAGGGTGGAAAGGGTCGAGGCCATGTAGATAAATCCACTTCAGTTTCTTTAATTAATGAGCTATTAAAAACATCAGCCTACAAGCAGGAGAGAGATTGATGGCACAATCCGATTGGGATCTGAAAATGCTGGGATCACAGACAAGAAAGAAACCAGCAAAATCCTGACTCCGGCACCCGTGATGCCAGATTATTACACACTACCCAAAGTACACACAAATCTATAGTTGCACCAACCGGGCCGACCATCATCTCGGCAGTGCCGTGGGGTCGCGTGCCAACCACTCTCCGCAATTCGTGGGATTTCTATCTACAGCCCCTGGTGGCTGGAAGGGTTCAACATCAAAGAACACCACGGGACTTTATTGAGCAGTACTCAGTCATCTTTTCGTTAACACAGCCAGAATGTATTCTTGCTACAGTAGATGTGTACAGCTGTACACCAACATTACACTCAGAGAGGGCTAGAAGCAGTACCACACAAATTGAAAGAAGAACAGGGAGTCGATCAGGGACCCAGGTGGACTTTCCATGTGACTCATTGAGGTCATCCTCCTAAGAACTTCTTTAAATTTGAGAACACGTATACTTGCAACTTACGGGTACTGCCAGCTAAGGCTCAATATGGCACCGTCGTACGCTAAATGTTTATGGATTTGTATGGAACGGTTGCACATATTAACTGCCACCACGCGCCCTTCCCCCTTATTTGGACCGGCATACCGTCCAAATACTTGCCTTTATTATTGACGCCACACAGCTCCCATTCCTGTGCCGCTTACGGCGCATCTGCTGGTTTATAGTATGTGAAGCTGCTGGTCTATTTGTTTTATGATTTTAATACATCAACTACTTATCTTTCCTCTTAAATCGTTTCTTATTTTCCCCTCAACCATAGCTACTCCAGGAACTCGACCCTTTTGGTTTCTTTTCCGTATGACACCATAGTGCCTACCCCCAAAATTCGGCTCAGGCCCCACGTCTGTCTGCTACTAGATCATACCGTTTTGGTGTCAAGAGTTACCAGCTACCCATTATGACAACCTCCCCCCCTCTTCCTGTTACTTTTGCAGCCAGCCACCATTCCCTTATCCTATTACCGTAGGGACGCCCTGCCCATGATTACCCCATGTGATTCTTCCGAGTGTCGAAACAGACCATTTTATTTACTTTTCTTCCACCCTGATCTAGAAAGAATTCACAATGTGAACGGCCCAAATGGCTGCACGGGCTTCAGGGAGAGACTCGCACTCGAGGGGCCTTTCCTATTCCCCCCGCGCCAAGGTACATCCAACCTTCTTGTGCCCCTTGCAATATAGGTTTTTTTCCATTGGACAAGGTAGTGCTCTAGGTTCCGCCTGTGATTCCACCTACTCTCCGCAAATCCCGTCTCCACGGCAGACCAGCCCTTCGTGACTGTAACACCAGGTCGGTGCCATTTATTATTAGTCATTGTTGCTTTACCTCCATCTCCAGTCAGACCTACTAAACAGCCATTAAGCGTATGGAATTGGGTTTTGCAATTGTTTGCGCATATCCGGAGAATGCGTAATTCCTTTGCACGAGGTTGGTCATCCCTTCTTACTGCCCAGATGCACTGCCCCACCCCTCCTATTTCCTCTGGCTTTCAGCCGCGTTTTTGGATCCTAAACAGTGGCGGAAATCGGTCCACTTGGATCGTGACCAATACGATAATTACACATATGCCTATCACCCACCACTTGTTAGCCCAAATACAAACCTGCCCGTTCGAACCGCTCCTCCCTGTTTCTATGGCGGTACAACTGACACCAATACCGCACTGTTCCAGCGGGACATTAGCTACCAATTCTCACTCACGCTAGTGGCGCAACGATTTGAAAAATCAAACACCACGGCAACTGTGAGTCCATACTTGTTGTGGCCTGTACTTTATTATAGTGGTCCCTGTTTGATTTTTTGTCTGCTCACCGCCGGGAAGACTGTTGACGCGATGCATTGAAAGTACCTGTTATGGCCATGCACCGCTTCCATCTTCAAACCCACTTCACGAACTACACACTAGCCCTACGAGGGTTTAATGCCGTTCCTGACCGAACGCACCGCATCTCGAACGTGTTTGACTCACCTGTGTAGACACTTCAAAGAAATAAAGACACTAAACTGGCCCCACACTTTCTTGGATGATATATGAAAGGTTACAGTCCCCCTCGTGGGATTCCCCCGGTGACAGGGGCAGGACCTTCGCTTTAAACAGGAAGCAAGTTATTTATGAACCTACGCAACCTATTGAACATGTGGCCGACATGAGGAACTTTCACTAGCGTGTCTTTTGTAGTGCTCCTCTACCATGCTTTCATTTACACCCTTTTCGTCACAGTAGCCCTTTTAGACCCGTTTGTCAACTTTCATACCTGTTTAGCGTTATGACACTCCCTTCTGCACTTTTGCAACTTCCTTTGGCATTATGTTCATTATGGTGATGTCATGTACTCACCGACACTAGCTCCCACCTCGTGACTCACTATTACCACCACCCTCCACCATTATGTCCTACCTGTTCGCGCTCTACCCTCAACCGATCTCTGTTGTTGATGTCACTGTAGTTCTGCTTTTTCAGACCCATCGAGTATAGGCCATGTGCTTGTGGTAAAGGCAACCGATCCCCGGTCGTGTTTTTCAGACCACTGTAGCATCTGCAGCCGGTTTTTTGCCCCCTCGCTTGCCCGCCAGTCCCTGGTGGCCAGGGAGAGTTAAGAGGCCGTCTGCTCTTATCAGCGTCGCTGATTGCGCGCGATCGTCTCTGCCCGCATACTCGCCTTTGTGCTCTGCGCGCTTGGCGGCTACCGCCCCTACAATATGTTTGGGCGCCAATGCACATGCGCGGTGCGCGGACTTTCACCAGCAATGGCAGTAGACCCGGGGACCATTGTTAAGGGTGTCTCTCTCCTCATAGTTTAATGCCTACTAATCATGTGCAGATGATGAGTTCATTTGGATAATCAGGAATAGGGGAGTGGGCACGGAGCACAGCTATGCTTGCCATATTTTGTCGTGATTGCCATGTTGGGGTTGGTTCCCTTTGTTTGCATCTTCACTATGGCGTGAGGGTTATATATGTCTGGTCCACCTTGCACTGGTGGGTTTGCCAACGCCTGAGGCAGGTCCTCGTGGGGACCGAAAAGTTGGCTTACGTGTATTTCAGGGTTGTGAATATAGATTGTTTGGATTTAACCCCGTGCGGTTTGTGTTCTTTTAATGGTTTTGGATTGGTTTGTATTCATACTTATTCTCTATGGGACTAGCATTGCTATTACAACCTTTCTACTACAGTGTGCATGGCTGACTTAGGGGTATATAACTATATATATATAATTATTTATATCGCTGGATATTTATATAATTTTATATTATGTTTATATATATTGTCTATTATTATTCTAGGTGTAAATGTATATAACTACAGTGTACATATTATAGTATTAGCCCATATTGTGGCCTGCGCATAAAAATTTGAATTTTTTGTACTTGTGGCCGACTGTTAATGGATTATTGTTTTTCCTTTACACTGTAGGGGAGACAACCCTTCTGGTTGACCCAAATAAGTGAAGAGAATGATGAGAGAGTCCACAAGGTCAAAAGAATCTGCAGAAAAACTCAAAATTTATTCCATATCAGGAGACCAGCATCAAGAAGATGAAGAAGATGAATTGGATGTATGTAATGATGGACGGTGAGGTTAGTACTGGACAGAACAGGAGGTAGGTGAAAGTGTGGTTTGAGAACGTACAGACCTATAAAAATTATTCCTTTGTCATTTACAAAGCATACCCTTGAAAGTGACGTTAAACAAGATCAAGAGAAAGGTCCAGCACAGGCATGGATCGACAGTGACGAAAATTTTCAGGGACTCCACCTCTTATGCGAGTCTATTGTATCGCTGGAGAGATTTGCCACTTTGCCTCCCAAAAAAGGACACATATCTATGAAGCGCGTCCCCAAAACAACCAGTGAAGATGCATCAAAGGAATCCTGCATATGGGTTGGCACGAATGATAAGCCTTTCTGTAGAATGCTAACCTCTGCCGGTGTCAGTGAGTGGTCCGATAGATTGTAGATCACCGTCTCGCTTGCCTGGTGCCCCTTGTCGCTTTTCCTTCGCGCACGGGATACCGCCGATCTCCGGCCACCTCTCCTGGTGGGTCTGTGCACGTTGTGCCCTGCGGGAGAGTTCTCGCTCGACCGCCATCGCCCGGACCTAAAAAAGGCTCCATGGAGGCGTAATCCGGGGCATCTGATGCATCAGTATCACTGGTCGTGTAGCCCATCCCCGGCAGCGCAAAACGCACATGCGCAGTCTGAAAAACCGCCTCGGTGCACAGTTACCCGCACACTGACAGTAATAATGGGCTAAACAGAATAGTAATACACAGAGCGTTAAGGTGAACCACAGGGGGACAGATGGAGGTATAGAGCACAAGGAGCGCATAGCATCACCATAATATATAAGGACAAAGGAAGTGCAAAAGTGCAGAGGGAGTGATGCAACAGAGTATGAGTGACAAACATATAAAAGGCATAATGCAAAATTCAATGAAAGCAGGGAGACAGCTACAAAAAGCAGCTAAGTGAAAGTTCCTCATTTAGGCCACCAGGTGTCATAGTTCTTAGTTCATAAATAAGCCTTGCTTCCTGTTTAAGTAAGGTCCTGCCCCTGTCACCCCCACGGGGGGGGGACTGGAACCTGCAGAATAGGCATACAACGAAGTGTGGCCAGTGTGTGTCTTTTTTCTTTGAAATGTCTAGCCACAGGTAGACACTTCAGATCTATATCAGCGGCATCACTCAGTAGGGCTTTTTGAACGGTGCATGGCCATACGTTCTTTCAGCATCCTAACAGTCTTCCCGATGTACAGCAATCCACAAGGACACTTAATAAAGTACACCACGAATTTTGACTCACAGTTCAGTGGTTGTTTGATTTTAATCGGTGCGCCACTATGCGGGTGATTGTAGCTAGGGCCCAGCTGCATATAGTTGCAGTTGGTACAGCCATGACAGCGGTGCGAACCAGGTTTTTTGGCTAACCAAGTGGTGGGTGTGGCATATTTGTCTATTGGGTCAGATCCAGTGACCATGTCGCCAATGTTTGGTCCCCGACGGAAGCAGAATAGAGGTGGCTCTCTGGCATATGCACCAATCCTCTCGTCATTCTCCAGGATGCGCCAATTGCCCCGAATGCAGCGCTTAATGCTGTTAGTAGCAGTACTGAATGTACTGACTATATTGAGCCTGTTGCTCACCGGTCTGCCTGACGAAGGTGTCAATAGTTCACCCCTATCAACCTGTCCAACCTTTTGCAAGGCAAAGTTGATGTCCTTGGCCGAATAGCCCCTCTCCCGGAAGCGTGCGGCCATTTGGGCAAAGGCCCTTTGTGATTCTTCTGGATCAGTGGTGATTCTTTTCACTCGGAGAAGCTGGGAGTATGGGAGACCCTTCTTAAGTGGTACAGGATGGTGGCTGGCTGCACAAAGAAGGGAGTTCTTGTCTGTACTCTTCCGGTATATTCTAGTAGCCAGCGTGCCTCCAATTTTGTACACTATGGTGTCTAAAAACGCGATTTCCTGGTAGCTGTGGTTGAGGGTAAAACGGATTGAGGAGGGGATTTTGTTTAAATCAGAAACAAATGCCAGCAGCTCATCTTCACTGCCCGTCCACAGAATGAAGATGTCGTCAATATAGCGAAGGTATTTGACGATATGCCGTCCATGCGTGGTGTCAGTTAATATGTGCAACCGTTCATACAAATCCATAAACAGATTAGCGTACGACGGTGCCATATTTGAGCCCATGGCAGTACCCGTAAGTTGCAAGTAGTAGTGTTTCTCAAATTTAAAGAAGTTCTTATGGAGGATGACCTCAATGAGCAACATGAGAAAGTCCACTGGTGGACCCTGTTCGACTCCCTGTTCTTCCAATTTTGTGCGTACTGCTTCTAGGCCCTCTGCATGGGGAATGTTGGTGTACAGGCTGGACACATCTAGCGTAGCAAGAATACATTCTGCTGTGTTAACGGAAAGATGACTGAGCTGCTCAATAAAGTCCGTGGTGTCCTTGATGTATGAACCCATTCCAGCCACCAGGGGCTGTAGATAGAAATCCACGAATTGCGAGAGGGGGTGGCACAGCGACCCACGAGCCGAGATGATGGGTCTGCCCGGTGGTGCGACTATAGATTTGTGTACTTTGGGTAGTGTGTATAATACTGGCATCACAGGGTGGTCCTGAGTCAGGAATTTGCTGGTTTCTTCTGTGATCCAGGCATTATTCAAGCCCAATCGGATGATGCCATCAATCTCCTTCTTGTAGGCTATCGTCGGATCCCCCGGGAGGCGTCTATAATGATGTACAACTGCAAGCTGTTGCTCAATCTCCAGCTTGTAGTATTGATAATTTAAAACCACAATCCCTCCACCCTTGTCTGCTGCTCTCACTATGATCCCCTTGTTCTCCCGTAGCATTTTCAGGGCAGCTCTCTCCTCTCTCGATGTATTAAAAAAGCTGGTCTTATGATTCTTCAGAATTTTCCGTGTGTCTTTAGTCACCAAGTTCATAAATGCAGCTATGTTGGGGTTCAGTGAGTGCGGGTCAAAGGTGCTCCTGGTCTTAAATGGATTTGGGGTAATGTCTCCAGAAGAGTTAATATCAATATTCTTAGAGAAGAAATCCTTTAACTTCAATTGTCTGTGCAGTCTGTACATATCAACCTCCCAGTCAAAGGAATCCTGCATATGGGTTGGCACGAATGATAAGCCTTTCTGTAGAATGCTAACCTCTGCCGGTGTCAGTGAGTGGTCCGATAGATTGTAGATCACCGTCTCGCTTGCCTGGTGCCCCTTGTCGCTTTTCCTTCGCGCACGGGATACCGCCGATCTCCGGCCACCTCTCCTGGTGGGTCTGTGCGCGTTGTGCCCTGCGGGAGAGTTCTCGCTCGACCGCCATCGCCCGGACCTAAAAAAGGCTCCATGGAGGCGTTATCCGGGGCATCTGATGCATCAGTATCACTGGTAGTGTAGCCCATCCTGGCGGCATCACCCCGCCTAGACCGAGGCTGGTATCGTCGCTGTGGACCGCTTCTACCGCTCTTCGTCTCACCCAGCCCCAGGAGCCATCGGTAGACGTTGCGCTCCTTGTAGTCCGCAGTCACCTGCCGGAGCTTCTCCTTCTTAAACTTGATTAAATTCGCCCTATAGGCATCAATTGTGTTCTGCATCTTGTCCAGCCAGTTGGTATCCGTGTCCTTCTTCAATTTGGCAATTTCCTTGCTTGATTGGTCAATGACCAGAATCATAAGATCGAAAGAACATTTGTTTAAAATGGCTATCCAGCGTTTGCAGAAATCCATGTCACATCTGCCAATGGTAGGCTGATTTTTCACCCTGAACCCCCTTGGCAGCATCCTCTGTGAAGCGGATCTGTGCGACCTCTGCATCACTGAAACCCGCCACATCCGATAGGGACGAAAAAATGCCTGTGATGTCAGCAAATTCCTCCATTGCACATATAACAAATAGGTCCGGGCGATGGCGGTCGAGCGAGAACTCTCCCGCAGGGCACAACGCACACAGACCCACCAGGAGAGGTGGCCGGAGATCGGCGGTATCCCGTGCGCGAAGGAAAAGCGACAAGGGGCACCAGGCAAGCGAGACGGTGATCTACAATCTATCGGACCACTCACTGACACCGGCAGAGGTTAGCATTCTACAGAAAGGCTTATCATTCGTGCCAACCCATATGCAGGATTCCTTTGACTGGGAGGTTGATATGTACAGACTGCACAGACAATTGAAGTTAAAGGATTTCTTCTCTAAGAATATTGATATTAACTCTTCTGGAGACATTACCCCAAATCCATTTAAGACCAGGAGCACCTTTGACCCGCACTCACTGAACCCCAACATAGCTGCATTTATGAACTTGGTGACTAAAGACACACGGAAAATTCTGAAGAATCATAAGACCAGCTTTTTTAATACATCGAGAGAGGAGAGAGCTGCCCTGAAAATGCTACGGGAGAACAAGGTGATCATAGTGAGAGCAGCAGACAAGGGTGGAGGGATTGTGGTTTTAAATTATCAATACTACAAGCTGGAGATTGAGCAACAGCTTGCAGTTGTACATCATTATAGACGCCTCCCGGGGGATCCGACGATAGCCTACAAGAAGGAGATTGATGGCATCATCCGATTGGGCTTGAATAATGCCTGGATCACAGAAGAAACCAGCAAATTCCTGACTCAGGACCACCCTGTGATGCCAGTATTATACACACTACCCAAAGTACACAAATCTATAGTCGCACCACCGGGCAGACCCATCATCTCGGCCCGTGGGTCGCTGTGCCACCCCCTCTCGCAATTCGTGGATTTCTATCTACAGCCCCTGGTGGCTGGAATGGGTTCATACATCAAGGACACCACGGACTTTATTGAGCAGCTCAGTCATCTTTCCGTTAACACAGCAGAATGTATTCTTGCTACGCTAGATGTGTCCAGCCTGTACACCAACATTCCCCATGCAGAGGGCCTAGAAGCAGTACGCACAAAATTGGAAGAACAGGGAGTCGAACAGGGTCCACCAGTGGACTTTCTCATGTTGCTCATTGAGGTCATCCTCCATAAGAACTTCTTTAAATTTGAGAAACACTACTACTTGCAACTTACGGGTACTGCCATGGGCTCAAATATGGCACCGTCGTACGCTAATCTGTTTATGGATTTGTATGAACGGTTGCACATATTAACTGACACCACGCATGGACGGCATATCGTCAAATACCTTCGCTATATTGACGACATCTTCATTCTGTGGACGGGCAGTGAAGATGAGCTGCTGGCATTTGTTTCTGATTTAAACAAAATCCCCTCCTCAATCCGTTTTACCCTCAACCACAGCTACCAGGAAATCGCTTTTTTAGACACCATAGTGTACAAAATTGGAGGCACGCTGGCTACTAGAATATACCGGAAGAGTACAGACAAGAACTCCCTTCTTTGTGCAGCCAGCCACCATCCTGTACTCACCTAAGAGGGTCTCCCATACTCCAGCTTCTCCGAGTGAAAAGAATCACCACTGATCCAGAAGAATCACAAAGGGCCTTGGCCAAATGGCCGCACGCTTCCGGGAGAGGGCTATTCGGCCAGGACATCAACTTTGCCTTGCAAAAGGTTGGAACAGGTTGATAGGGGTGAACTATTGACACCTTCGTCAGGCAGACGCGGTGAGCAACAGGCTCATATAGTCAGTACATTCAGTACTGCTACTAACAGCATTAGCGCTGCATTCGGGCAATTGGCGCATCCTGGAGAATGACGAGAGGATTGGTGCATATGCCAGAGAGCCCACCCTATTCTGCTTTCGTCGGGGACCAAACATTGGCGACATGGTCACTGGATCTGACCCAATAGACAAATATGGCACACCCCCCACTTGGTTAGCCAAAAAACCTGGTTCGCACCGCTGTCATGGCTGTACCAACTGCACTATATGCAGCTGGGCCCTAGCTACAATCACCCCATAGTGGCGCACCGATTAAAATCAAACACACACTGAACTGTAGTCAAAATTCGTGGTGTTACTTTTAAGTGTCCTTGTGGATTGCTGTACATCGGGAAGACTGTTAGGATGCTGAAAGAACGTATGGCCATGCACCGTTCAAACATCAGAAAAGCCTACTGAGTGATGCCGCTGATATAGATCTGAAGTGTCTACCTGTGGCTAGACATTTCAAAGAAAAAGACACACACTGCCACACTTCGTTGTATGCCTATTCTGCAGGTTCCAGTCCCCCCGTGGGGGTACAGGGGCAGGACCTTGCTTAAACAGGAAGCAAGGCTTTTTATGACTAGAACTATGACACCTGGTGGCCTAAATGAGGAACTTTCACTTAGCTGCTTTTTGTAGCTGTCTCCCTGCCTTTCATTGAATTTTGCATTATGCCTTTTATGTTTGTCACTCCATACTCTGGTTGCATCACTCCCTCTGCACTTTTGCACTTCCTTGTCCTTATATATTATGGTGTGCTATGCGCTCCCTGTGCTCTATACCTCCATCTGTCCCCCTGTGGTTCACCTTACGCTCTGTGTATTACTATTCTATTACTGTCAGTGTGGCGGGTAACTGTGCACCGAGGCGGTTTTTCAGACTGCGCATGTGCGTTTTGCCTGCCGGCGTCCCTGGTGGCCAGGGAGAGTTAATGAGGCGTCTGCTCACAGCTGTGTGCGCGGCGCATTCGCCCTGCTGGCGCTCCGCAGTCAATATGTTTTGGCCCACTGCACATTCGCGGCGCGCGACTTTCCCCCGCAATGGCAGTAGACCCTGGGACCAGTGTCTAAGGGTGTCTCTCTCCTAATAGTTTTAAGTGCCTACTCTCATGTCATGATGAGTCATTTGGATAATCAGGTAATAGGGAGGGGGCACGGAGCACAGCTATGTTGCATATTTTGTCTGATTGCATGTTGGTGATTGGTTCCCTTTGTTTCATTGCACTATGGGTGAGGGTTATATATGTTTGGTCACTTGCACTGGTGTTTGCACGCCCTGAGGAAGGTCTCTCTGTGGGACCGAAACGTTGGCTTACGTGTATTTCATGTTGTGAATATAGATTTTTGGATTAACCCCGTGCGGTCTGCTGTCTCTTTACTGGTCTTTGGATTGGTTCGTATCATATATATATATACACATATATATATATATATAAAACAATACACATATAATCACAACGCCAATATGATAATATGATACAGACTAGGCCACGATTATCCTAACGCTTGCTTTAAACTAGTCGGGTTACATTCAGGGTATGTGCTGGGTATGTTCTGGGCTAGTTTGAGGCACGTTTAAGGCATTTGTAAGGCATTTCTGCATTGACTAACGATCCATAGGATTAACACAGCAGGGGTCCCTGGCAGTCCAATTCAGATTGAATGGGACTGCCAGGGACCCCGCTGTTAATCTGATAGGCCATTAATCAATGCAGAAATGCTGGGGCTAGTTTAAGGCACATTTAAGGCATGTATAAAGGGCTATTCCTTTGTCTTTTTTGTGATTGCCATTGGTTTGTGTTAGAATAGTCGCAGTCTCTACTGTAAGTACTGAAAAGGTTAATATAAACTAATAGATGAGTAGAGATGCAATGGCTAGAGTCCTAAATCAAAAACAATTGCATGATGAAACCAACACACAAACCAACAACATACAGTACTGATGCAGCGGCCGTTATTTGAGCACTTTATGCAGTGTGTAGATCGGAATACCCATGCGATGGCGCGCAATTTTTTTTAATCGTGCCGACTTAAACACACGGGTTGATTATAGTTTTGTCCGGATCAGAAAATGGAATTTTAGCATTGTCTGCAATACCGCCGAGAAACTCAAGTGGGCAATCGCGAGTTATTGTCATAAAAATCCAATAGCAATTCAATGTCACGATTAACATGTTGCCTGAAATCGGCTTAGCTGCCTGCCACGCATGTGCAAGTGCGATAAGCCCTTCTAAACTTGCCCCTCCCCCCACACACACACATTTCACTGTCTGATATTCATGTCTGCAATACTGTAGTAGAATCAAATAATCAATAATAGACTTCCCACTTTATTATTATTTTTTTTTTTCTACATGCCTTTATGACTAACCATTACTGTATATGTTTTGATACTTTACTGTACAAGGTGGTACAGTATACTGTGATTATTATTTGAGGGGTGGGGGGCACGGGTCAGCACATTTTTCATAACCTGGCCAGAAGATATGATTTCAGGAAAAAAAATGTATGGTATTAACATTTTCGCTAATCCGGTAACCCTGTAATCGTTCACACACTTCAAGAAGCTTTCCCCCAGCTACTTTCTGTTCTTGTTCTTTCTTAAGCAGTGAACTTCAAGTGGAGTTGTTAGCAGTAAGAAGTATCAACAACACACCACCCCCCCCCCCCCCCCCACTCAGAGCTGGCCAGAAGATAAGATTAAGGTTAATAAGATTAACATGTTGCCTGAAATCGGCTGAGCTGCGCAAGTGCGATAAGCCCTTCTAAACTGATATTGTACTGTAACAAGTCAACTTGAAGTTCACTGCTTATCAACAACACAACACACACACACCCCTCCCCCTCCAACAGAGCCATTCACATAAATGTTGCGTGATTATCATGAGCTGGGCAGAAGACATGTTTGATAATTCTTCACACAGGAAAATAGTCTTTTTCTTTAGAATTTTATTGGGTAATGAATAATACCAAAATACAGTAGCTCTTTTTCCTACAGTAAATTCCTGTTCAAGCTTGTGTTTTTCTATGTTATGGCTACATTTGATTCTGTATTGCTTTACTGTACAGTACTGAAAATAAAAAGAAACAATTACTGGTACTGTACAGCATGTAAGACATTGCGTTTTAACCAATATTGGACTATGGAGGGGGGTGGGGGGGGTTCAGCGTGACATTTCTTCTCTTTATCTTCATCTTAATCTTACACAGCTCTGAAAATTAAAAGACACAATTACTGCAGACATGTTTATTTTTACTGCCATACTTACTGTACCTGTATCATACTGACCTGTGCATTATTAACAGAAATAATTGATTAAACAATAAAAATGTATATATTTTGTTTTTTAAACATATTTTTTTTATATATTTTTCTCCCCAAACAAATTTCTTTACAGTAACTACTGAGAGGAGAGGGGGGACAGAGGGTAGATTGTGTGAGATACAGGCTGTTTTGCACATAAACATAGTACTGTAATCTTACACATCCCCCCCTTCCTTTTGTCACTACTGCAGCTCTGAAAAGGAAAAGAAACAATTACTGCAGACATGATTATTTTGAGTGCCATTTAGTACTTATTGTACAGTACCTGTATCATACTTACCTGTGCCTGATTAACAGAAATAAATGATTAAACAATTACAATATTTCAAAATATTTTTTTAAAAACACATTTTTTTTGCACAAACGAATTTCTATACAGTAACTACTGAGAGAGGATGGGAGAGGGTGTTTGTGTAAAATACAGGCTGGTTTGTAAATGAACACAGTACTATAATCTTACACATGCCGCGCCCTTCCTTTTTTCACTGCTGCAGTTCTGAAAATTAAAAGAAATAATTACTGCAGACATTTTTACTGCCATACTTAACTGTATCATACTTACCTGTGCCTTATTACTTTCCCGAGGCCTGGTCATTACATTGTAAAACAATAGGCAACACAGTCACAATATGATCAATATATTTATTACATCTTTCTACGCTGAGTATGTTGTTCCAGAAATATAGTATCCCCTTTTCCAATTCATCCTTTTTTGACGGTTTCAACACTTTTCTAATATAATCCTTCAATTGATGCCATACCATTTCGATGGGATTAAAATCCGGTGATCTGGAATACAGTAGGAGGGGGAAAAATATGTGAATTACTTAAAGAGATATAAACTGTGTAAAATAATGAGAAATGGTTACCCAACTTACTCCGCTGGTGTCTTAACCCAGTTGAAACCACTGGCAAGAATGTGATCAAAAGACGCGGTGTGTTTAGGATCATTGTCCTGAAAGAACCGGTGACCAGATGGGAAATCATTCCTAATGTATTCAACAACATGTGTAATTATGTGATCTTGGAAAACGCTTTATTCATGATTCCTGGAACAAGAAAAGAAAAATTTAACATTAGGGTACAAAATACTGAACAGTACAGCTGTCTAGTGCATAAGGCCACAGCATGTGTATTTGTGCATTATTTTACCCTCCAAGATGATGATGCATCCTGGTCCTTGTCTAGAGATTGTACCCCACACATGTATCTTCACTGGGTGCTTGGGACACGGCTTCAGAGATAGGCTTCCTTTTTTGGAGAATCCAAAATGGGGAAATCTCTCAAGCGCTACAGTTGTCTCGTCAGTAAAGATGACATCCTGGAAAGTCTCGCAACTTTTGATCCATGCCCGTGCCTGGTCCACTCTTTTTATTTTGTTGGCTTCCCTTATCATAGGATATGCTCTGTAATGACAAGGAATAATGTTAGAGGTACTATATTCTGGAGATATGATGGTTCCCAGCACTCAAAAAATGAAAAAATAAGTCAAAGACATCTATAGAAAAGTAACAGTAATGTATTAAACAATACAGTATATGTATTACTGTACATACAATACAGTAGGCCAACCCTATTGTACAGTAGGCTAGGAGGGAGCCTAACATGAAAATAGAGGGCTAAACAAGAAATCACAAGTCTGGAGAGGGAGGGAGGTGGGGGAAAACATGGGGAATAACAACCATAGGGGAAAAAGAAAAAGCAGTAGACAGAAAAGAAAAAACATGGGTGACGTATACTAGTTTAAAATGCCCATATTTCCATCCCAATTTCCGTCTCATCTCCCTGATGCTGGTCTCAGATGCTTTTATTTTGTGAGTTGCCTCTAATGCATTCTTTACCCTTGTGGCACACGTCTCATCATTCTGTTCACTTATTTGGTCCACCAGAAGAGTTGTCGCCCTACAGTGTAAAGAAAAACAGAACAATTTGTTACAGTAGGCAAATTAAGCATCCCAATAGCGCACTGATTTCCTATTGCCTGATTTTGCTGCAGCACTTATTGTACTGTGAGTACACTTTGGGCGCTAGTGTATATATAAAAAAAAAACCTTTGTTAAGCGCTGTGTACACTTTTAGCGCTATATGAATATATTAAATCATTTGCCCCTCAAATAAAGCATCCCAATAGCCTGCACTGAGTCACACACTCCGTCACTCCTACCACCCATTGTGACCAATCACTGGCATAAAAGCTGGTGACATACTGTACTGTTGATGCTTTGTGGGTGTGTGTGTGTGTACAGTAAATGCAGGATTATTAGTTCAAAGAAATCAGAATATTTTGAAAAGATTACTGTAAGAGATGTGTACAGAGGTAAGCAATGGAAACCGTTTTTAAGGTGAAATTAAAAATAAGGCTTTATTGTGCCTGTCCCTTTTAACATAGCAAAATCATCAAACGTAGGCAAATAAGGGGGTCAAACAAAGCTTCTGTTCCACTTGGGAGTATTTCTAGTTAAACATACAGTATGCAGTCCACAACTCCCTTTAGATAGCATGTTTCCCAGCCCCAAACAAATATTTTGATATGTGCAGAGATACAACAGTCTTAGAAAGGAAAGTCTTATCTGTCTCTCTGGTAGCTGTAGGGGGAAGGCTTCTCTCTTTCCGGGGTTGCTGCCATTTCCTCTGGCTATCTCAGCATTCAGGTGTAGAAGTCTTGTGAGCTCCTAACATCTGTGATCCCTCTGTCAGTCTCAACTGTGAGACTCAGGAACCTTTGCTCTGTATGTTTCCTTGGTTAGCCCAGTTGTGGACTAAGGAATCTCTCCTCTGTCTGTCTCCTTTTTCAGCTCACATGTGTGCTCAGGAATCTCTCTTCCTGTCTCAGAGGCAGGCTTTTTCTGACACCTCTATTCAACCAGGTGCTGGTCAATTAACCAGCACACTGCTGGATTAGAGGCAAGTTTTCTGAACAGGGTATGTCCCCTGTTACAATTACACTATCCCACCACCTCCTAAAGTACAGAATACAGTACATTACTGTAGTGTAGAATTAAAAAGCTACTGTAGTGACTGATTGTAAGAATGGCTAAAATGTTATACTGTACAGTCGAAATGTAAATATTCATAAAATATTAAACACAGGCATACAGTACAGTACAAGACGTTGTTAGAGTTATAGAGGACAATAAGTACTTACTCAGTAGTGACTGTCGGCTTTCTTTTGATGTTTTTGGCCTTCCCATGCGCATGATAACTAACTGCTTTTGCTAAACCGAAGCCCGAAGCAACTAACCAACGTTTGATCTGTAAAATTCCGTATCCTTTCTTGTACATATCCTGTATTTTCATGCTGAGATCAATTGAAATCCTTTTATTTGGCATCACTGCTGTTAGAAAAAAAATGCAAGCACGCACAGAGCAATTCGATGTGAATTCGATGTGTATTGAATGTGCATTGAATACACAAAATGGATCGTGTATTTATACTTTGATTTAATGTTCATCAACGTCACTCGACAGGTTTAGTACACAGTACACCCACTTTTAACACCTGCACCTCATGTCCATGCCCATGAAAAAATTCAAATAAAAGGTGAGACAAATTACATACTGTAGACTAGGCCTGCACAACATGCGGCTGCTTTCCCCCCCTCCTCCTCCCGAGCCCCCTTTCCCTGCCCCCGCGAGCCGAGCCCCCTCTCGCTGCCCCTGCGAGCCGAGCCCGCTCTCCCCTTCCTCCCGCGAGCCAAGCCCGCTCTCCCCTTCCTCCCCGGGGGAGCCGAGTCCGCTCTCAAGTGCGGCACTTCCAGTGCCCGCTGCTTGCGAATGAGCGAGCGAGCGCAGTCCCACCATGATCGGAGGTGATGTGAGGTGCAGGGGGTAAAGTGCAACAAGGGGGGGGTGGTGATGTGCAAGGGGAGGGGGGGTGGGTGAGGTGGTGATGTGCAAGGGGAGGGGGTGATGTACAAGGGGAGGGGGGGTGATGTGCAAGGGGAGGGGGGTGATGTGCAGGGGGGGGGGGGGGTGATGTGCAAGGGGGGGTGATGTGCAAGGGGGGGGTGATGTGCAAGGGGGGCTATGTGCAAGGGGGGGGTTGATGTGCAAGGGGGGCTTGAAGTGCAAGAGGGGGTTGATGTGCAGGGGGGGGGTGATGTGCAAGGGGGGTGATTTGCAAGGGGGGGGGATATGTGCAGGGGGTGATGTGCATGGGGGGTGATGTGCACGGGGTTGATGTGAAGGGGGGGTGATGTGCAGGAGGGGTGATGTGTGAGGTGCAGGGGGTTATGTGAGGTGCAGGGGGTGAGGTGCAGGGGGTGATTGAAGGTGCAGAGGGGGGTGATTGGAGGTGCAGAGGGGGGTCATTGGAGGTGCAGAGGGGGGTCATTGGAGGTGCAGGGGAGGGTCATTGGAGGTGCAGGGGGGTGATTGAAGGTGCAGTGGGGTGATTGGAGGTGCAGGGGGGTGATTGGAGGTGCAGGGGTGATTGAGGTGCAGGGAGGAGAATGATGTGAGGTGCTGGGGGAGGAAGGATGTGAGGTGCACGGGGGAGAAGGATGTGAGGTGCAGGGGGGTGGGATGTGTGTGGTGTGCAGGGGGGTATTGTGTGTTTGATGTGATGGGGGAGTATTATGTGTGTGGGTGAGGGGAAGAGATGGGGGTATGAGAGATAGATGGGGAGTATCGCAAAGGTTGATAGTGAGGGGTTCTGAGGGAGCTATGAGGATGATGAGGGGTGCTGGGGGAGATATATGAGGATGATGATGATGAGAGGTGCTGGAGGAGAGATGATGATAATTTTACCCGTGCAGCCCAATTTTTTTTCCTTGGAGCAGTTCAGCCCTTCTCGCTTAACGAGTTGTGCAGGCCTGCTGTAGACTCTCACACACTGATCTCTATCTGAACTTGCACTTGTCCAGATACTGCATTGTGCATTCGTCCATCTGTTTCCATGGATCGCCCCCGATTCTAACGACGAGGGAACCAGCTTGCTTCTGCCGTGCCGGTCAAGCAAGAGGCGGAAGCTGTTTCCCAGCAACAACCTAAGCGACAACCAAAGCAGCATAAAGAAAATGTTCCGAAGGCTCCAAAGGTTAAGAATCTTGGGCCTTATTATGTAAAGAAGAAATTCGGTGCCGTTAGCACAGTGCAAGTCAAGTGGAATCCCGATCCTCTCCTTGCACCCCCCCGCCCACCTGTTCCACCAACCATCCTCGAGGCTGCGGTCCTGGCTACCCCCGGCTCACATGCTCCACCAACCTTCCTCGACACTGCTCTCCTTGCAACCCCCAGCTCACCTGCTCCACCAACCATCCTCGATGCTGCTCTCCTGGCAACCCCCGGCTCACCTGCTCCACCAACCATCCTCGACGCTGCTCTCCTGGCAACCCCTGGCTCACCTGCTC
>WSYH01012623.1:0-18508 GCA_036426205.1 Ascaphus truei | reverse complement strand
CTGAAGTTGGAAATAACGTGGATCATCTCTGTTAAAAAACAAAAAAAATCCATTTATAAAAAAGATGGGGATGCTGCTTTATAGAGCAACACATGGAATATGTTCAAGGAAAACGATCGGGATTTAACCCCTCGCTTCCAGAGGGGCAGCAACGCATTTCACTGCAATACATTTCAGGCCTCTCTGGCAGTGATGGGGTTTAGGAAGATTTACTTTAGCGCTGCCTGTTATATTTCTCTTCATTAAATATACAGTAATTAAGCCAAGAAGGGATCAATAAAAAACCATAAAACGTGTTAAAGTACAGTTAAAAACCAGCAATAAATCAATGTCCATGAGTGCAGTGAGAGAGACACATTTGGAATTGTATTTTTGAATAAGCACCAAAGAAAGTATTCTGCAGAAATATAGGGGTTACCCACCTTATAATATTACAGGACTGGGTAATGTATAGATATGTGGGGTTCTCTTAGAGGGCTCATGTTGCTGGGGCACATGAGCACAGTAGTGTATATGCCCTTTCTTACCCTGGCACGGATCTGAAAAAGACTGTTGAGTGTGCTGTGGTAAGGGGGCTCAACTAAAGTCCTCAAGACCCCCCAACAGGTCAGGTTTTTACGATATCCCAGCATAAGCAAAGGTGGCTCAATCAGAAGCTAAGTCAAAGACGGAGCCTCTGAGCCCCCTGTGCTGAAGCAGGGACTGAATGCGCCACCTGTGCTGAAGCAGTGATATCCTTAAAACCTAACCTGTTGGGGGGGTCTTGAGGACTGGAGTTGAGAAACGCTGAGCTGTGGGACAGTATGAATGTTCCTGGTGGCACACTGAGCACTGGAAACAAAGGGGACACACCTAATTGACCCCATCGGGGTTGAAAGGCCCAGCACCGCGGAGAAATGCATCGCTAATCCTTTCAGCGCTGAATATAATTAACCTTTACAGGTTGGGGTCCAGCGGCAGCGGGAGTGTCACTGGACCCCTGGCCATTCAGCATCATGTGACCGGTCCTGGGGCGATCACATGACACGACGGGTGCCCGGAATCCGGATTCCGAGCACAGCAAGGGTTAAACAGCTGTGGTTTTTAAAGTTTTTTTTTAAAAGTGCTGGAAACCTTAAGCAAAGGAAGAATAAATTCCCATCTAAACGCCAATTAATCACCCAGCCTTCAATAAGGACGTTTGGCAGGGAAGCAATTTCGCACTCACCTGTCATTCCTAATAATTCCACAACCGGTAAATTTAGGGGGGGTTGTTAACTAGAACATGGGGGGCGAAAACGAATTCCTGGGATGTTCACCCCACAACAGTATTCCTGAACAGAAGTATTAAAAATGAAGCAGGAGATTAGTATAGCCGGGGGCTGTTAAAAACTCTGTGTGACCCTACTTTTAAATTCACCTGGGCTTCGGCAAGGAGACAGAAAGTTCACTTGTCGGCAGCGGTCTGGGGAGTAATTAAACAAGCAGAGGACGCCGCGGGCTGAACACTTGACGGTTCTAGAACACAGCTAGGGGCATAGCAAGGTACAGGGCCACCGGTGCACTGACCTGAGCTCTCTACCTGCACATCAGAACACCCTTTTCCATACTGACTAACTGCGCATATAAAGCGGTCAGAAGAAAATTTGACACACAAAAAGAAAAAGGTTTCCTTTCCACATACAGTGTCCCAAACAGGACATTTTCCAGTCAACTGCAAAATCAATAAATACAAATAAAATATCAAATGTGCCCTTGGAGGCTGTTCTCTCTTAACATATTTTCTGCCAATGCTATTAACATGCCATTTTGGCTGATGTTAATTTAGGTGTTATCTTATCAGAACCGCTAAATAAAAATACCCCCTGTGGGGACATTTGCATGTCTAAGTCAGGTCTGCAACGCTGCCTTTCCCCATTATCGCTCAGCGTACAATGCTTCCACTGCAGCCAGGGATTCTGGGTAATGGCATACAAATGCGCACAGTGTGTCACCCTTAATTCTTAATCCATTTTAACACGGACCCCTACAAACTTATGTCGCCATATTACACGGTTTTCAGCACAGCCTGGGTTAAAGAAAGTCAAAGGCTCTCCTGCATTCCTTACTTGTTGAATTGCGTTATTTGCCATTTGAAGCAGCAATCCCCTTCTCTATTAGTTTATTTTACCCTATTTTTATTTTTGTAACAGGATGGGAACTTGGGGGACCCCTGAAGCTGTACCGCACTATATTCAATACCAGGGACCCCTTGGTTCAGAGATACGTACCAGTGAAGTTACCAGGTTTAAATTGCCCTCCAGGGGAAACAAAATGGCGGCCAAAAATTGGGCCAATAGGATGCGACAACATCATCAGTTGTGGTTTCCTTTTGATTGGCTATTTAAATCACCTTTAATAACCAGGAAGTAACCAGAGTAACTAAATCTCTGGAAGTGGGTTGTCGCCAATGCGGAAAATAGCTCAGTTTAACTCTGGGGGGTGGCTTCGTACCTCTACATGCCTATATGTGGTTATAGGGTTAAAGTCTGTTACACTTTCAGTTGTTTCTCCCCCCCATACATTATAACTTTCCCCGTCTTCCCCTTTTCATGCTGATCACGTACTTCATTGTGACACGCAGTACGCCAGTAGTTTTCCATTTTTGAGAATTACGAAGGTCAAAAAAATTGCTTACAGTCCACTAGAGGGAAGCTGGTTTAATTCCCAGGAGGTGGGGGGGGGGGGGGGAGGGGCAGAATCGCTCTCTTTCTGATATTGAACCTGCATTTCTCACAATAAAAAATTCACGTCCCGTCTCCGCTGACCTCCTCTGGAAAGCTTACTCCGTGTTCCCTGTACGCTGGCAGTTTAATCAGCAATTACCATATTCATAAATTCTCTAAAGGTCGACTACACCCCTCCCTGGAGGCAGCCATCTAGGCCCATATTCTCTAAGCTCCGTTAGCCTAATTAACGTGACGTTAACCTATGATAACGCCTGTTAAGCATGATGCAATATTCACTAAAGCATCTCTCTCTCTCTCTCTCTCTCTCTCTCTCTCTCTCTCTCTCTCTCTTGTGTGTGTGTGTGTGTGTGTGTGTGTGTATGTGTGTGTGTATATATATATTATATATATGTGTGCGCGCACATGTGTGTGTATATATATATACACACACATTGTGTTGTTTTAAATTTTTGCATGGTGTGGCTATTTTCACTTATAATTCGCCACACCTGTGGCTACACTGAATAATATGTTGCCCACCCCTGCACTAAACAATAAACTGCACATGCGCATTGGGAAAATATAATGTGCGTTCCAATTACTGCACATTCGTTCCACTGTCGTTATGCATGTACATTACCTAACATAACGCGCATGAGCACATTGCAATTTCAAATAAATACACATTACGAAGGGAATTACTCAGCCATATCAGCTAGGTAGGTGATGTGTTACCATGGCTGAGCAGGCATGCCCCTTCTGCTGCTGGAACCGGTGCGCCTGCTTCCCAATGCGGCTCGCATCAGAAGTCTTAACTTCACAGAGGAGGAACTGGAGATATTCATATATGGAGCGGTGGACAACCACTTCATATTATTAGGGGGCTTGTGCTCATGCAGCAGCACCGCAGAGAAACAGAGGATTTGGAACAGGATCTTCACCTGCGTAAATGCCCTGGAAAAAATTGTCTACAGTGTGGACATGCTAACGAAGCGTTGGGCAGACAGTAAGGGCAAACTGTCTGACCATGTGGCACATGCCAGTAAGATAGAAGGGAGACCTGCTACCCTGCAGCTCACCCCTATGGAACAGCGCCTGATTGAGGTCATTGCCAGGGCCGCCGGCAGATTTCCCGAGGCTCTTGGTTGGCGGCTCTCCTCCATGTGTCTCACACTCTTCCACCCTATCTTCCCACTCACTCTCCCCCCTCCCTCTCTTACACCCCCTATCTCTTCTCCCTCCTCCCACTCGTTTCCCCCTCCTCCAATGGACACACACACACACACACACACACACATACACACACAATTCCCTTCCCCCTCACACTGCCCACACCCCACCACACACAGTAATTACTCCCCACAATACACACAATACCCCCTGAATACATACACAACTACCCTCACCCCCCAAAAACAGACACAACTTCGCCTCCCCAAATATAGACACCACTACACCTCACCCCAAATACAAACACCACTACCTCCCCAGATACAAATACCGCTACTACCCCCCAGATACAATTACTACTGCCTCCTAGATATAATTACTACTATCTGCCCCAGATACAGTTAATACTATCCCTCCAGATACAAACACCACTACTATCCCCTATATACTATTACTACTAACCCCCAGATACAATGACTACTATCTGCACCCAGATACAATTACTACTACACCCCAGATACAATTACTACTTACCTCTAGTTGCCACCCCGGCCACAGCCGCTGGGCATCGGCTCTCTCCAGCTGCTGCCTGCCTCTTTCCATGCTGGGTTCGACTTTCTGGCACGCCAAGCTTCCGGTGCACACAAGAGGGAGAGAGCTGCCTGGCGTGTGAAGAGGCAAGCAGCAGCTGGGGAGGGACGGGCCAAGTGGCGGCAACCAGAGGTCCAGCAGCTAGATACAGAAGTTGGGCCTGACTTCTGGCAGGACCCAACATGTAGTGCCAGACGGGCACCACACAGCCTCCAAGCTCCCTGCAACTTCAGGGCCTGAGACACTTGTCCCGGCTCTCCCCCCCCCCCCCCTGTCGGCATCCCTGCTCATTGTCACCTCACAGGTAGTGGAGATTCCTGTCCTTGTGGACACTGAGGATCTGGAGAGACCTGGTAATTGAAAATACAGTACATATATTATACACTATATATCAATCTCATGTATACATGTCACTTTATACACAACCTTGAATATCAGAACAAAGATTACTGTCTTATTTGCAGTGCAATCACACATGCAGGGGAAGAATACTTAGCTAAATAATGTTTGTAACATACTTACATTTGTGCCTCATAAGATGAAGGCTGCGTTTATAGTGCCGGCGACAGCGACGCGACGTCGCTTCAAAACAAAAGTAAGCGTGACGCGACGGAGCGACGGATTGGTCGATGGAAGCCAAGTCAATTTGATTTTTCCAGCGTCCACAGCGTGACGTCACCGTCGCGTTACCGGCGCTATAAGCGCAGCCTAGCAAAAAACACTAGAGGCCATGCCTTGCACATTGCAGTAAGGTAGCAATCAGTATAAAGTTATCCTTTGTCTATTTGAGGACCATACAACTGCTCACTAATGACAAGCACAACAGTTTAATCAACACAAACAGTCTCAGTATCTCAAATAGTTAATGTAAAACCTGATTAATCATCTTATAAAAGGTATCTAAACACCCACTGTACCCAGCACCTATCTCCTAACAGTCCCCATCAGCAACCTGCTTCTGGTCTTAAAGCTGCAGTTCAGTCTTTTTTTATTTTTTTATTTATTTTTTTACTTCAATAGTTTCATATGAGCAATCTCTAATTACCTAAAGAACTGTATAGCTGCAGGTCAATTCGTTCTCCATGTATTGATAGGCGAAATTTGGTGACATAATTAGAGCTGGCATATGTTTTTATTTGCTTCTGTCAGCCAGTGGAAGCTCATGAATATTCATGAGCACTCCTGCACTGACATGTGCTAGAGGGAGGGCAGGGCTGACAAAGGGGTGTGCCATGGATTGTGACAGGACATGAAGGGGCAGTGCCTTAGTAAATGGCTGTTAAAATAGAATACAAGAAAATTGGTCTTTCAAGGTTGTTTTTTTAAAAACAGAAAATGCTAAAAGTATTTTTTCTTACTACAGAACCGATTTATTAAAAAAAACACACATGCAGGATATTGACTGAACTGCAGCTTTAAGGTTCACTGATGAATCTTGTTGCTCTTCCTTCTGCTAACGATCACCCCACTGCTTTAGCTATTGACCTGTGTCCCTCAAATCCTCTTCCTGTCTAAAATCATTCCAGACTTCTGATGTTTGACATTGCAAACATGGTAGAAATAGCCACTTTCACTTTTAAAGTACTTAACATAACTTAGCACCCAGAACATACTTGAAAATGAGAGCTAACTTTAAATGTAATTGCTCCACAAAAGGGTAATAAACTGAGCATGCCTCAGCTCACATTCATGTGCATGGGAGTAAAGGCCTTCTGAAATTTAGGACCAGTTTGTGGATCAAGGCCTGTATATTTTAAAATATAAAATGTTCTCTCAATAAAGAGATGCTAAAAAATGGTGGTTTATGCAAACCAAATCTATCCAATAACTGTATTTGATTATATTATGTTATTTTTAGGCTACAGTGCCACTCGAGGAAGACCTGGGTGAGGAGACGGTAACCCTGTTCTTCACGGAGGTTCCTCCAGAGGAGTATGATGTGCCTCCTTCACCTACTCCAGCTGAAGCCCTAGCTGCCACAGCCGCACCACCTGCTGCCCATGCTGCTGCTCCTGCTGTCCGCGCTGCTGCTCCTGCTGTCAGCGCTGCTGCTCCTGCTGCCCATGCTGCTGCACGTGATGCCCGCGCTGCTGCTCGTGATGCCCATGCTGCTGCTGTCCATGCTGCTGCTCATGCTGCTGTCCATGTGGCTGCTGCTCCTGCTGCCCATGCTGCTGCTCCTGCTGTCCGCGCTGCTGCTCCTGCTGCCCATGCTGCTGCTCCTGCTGTCCGCGCTGCTGCTCCTGCTGCCCATGCTGCTGCACGTGATGCCCGCGCTGCTGCTCGTGATGCCCATGCTGCTGCTCATGCTGCTGTCCATGTGGCTGCTGCTCCTGCTGCCCATGCTGGTGCTCCTGTTGTCCGTGCTGCTCCTCCTGCTGCCCATGCTGCTGCCCGTGCTACTGCAGCTCCTGCTGCCCATGATGCTGTTCCTGCTGCCCATGCTTCTGCTCCTGCTGCCTGTGCTGCTGCTGTTTGTGCTGCTGCTCAAGCTGCTGTTTGTGCTGCTTCCCATGTGGCTGGTGCTCCTGCTGCCCGGGGTGCTGCTCTTGCTATCCATGCTGCTGCTGCTCCCGCTGCCTGTGCTGCTGCTGTTCGTGCTGCTGCTCAAGCTGCTGTTTGTGCTGCTACCCATGTGGCTGCTGCTCCTGCTGCCCATGCTGGTGCTCCTGCTGCCCGGGGTGCTGCTCTTGCTATCCATGCTGCTGCTGCTCCTGCTGCATGTGTGCTGCTGCGTTCGTGATGCTGCTAAGCTGCTGTTTGTGCTGCTACCCCTGGGTGCGCTGCTCTCCGCGCCCATGCTGGTGCTCCTGATGACCCAGCGGGGGCTGCTCTTGCTATCCATGCTGCTGCTGCTCCTGCTGCCCATGCTCCTGCTGCTTGTGCAATCTGTGCTGCTGCTTTTGCTCCCCTTGCTGGTGCTTCTGTTGCACTTGCTTCTCTTCCTGCTGCGATGCCGCTCCTGCTGCCCGTGCTGCCCGTGCTGCCCGTGCTACTCTTTCTGCTGCCCATGCAGCAGCTGCTCCTGCTGTCCTTGCTATCCCTCCTGCTGACCATGATGCTTCTCCTGCTGCTCATGCTCCTGCTCCCCATGCTGCTGCTCCTGCTCCTGCGTCACCCACGCCATGTACAGTGCCGGTGCCTAGGTTGAGGTATGGCAGGCTTTGCCCCAGGGGGCCTAATGAGCCTGTCAGTAAGGCTGCAAAGAGGCGATGGGAAGTGCACTGTACATATTTTATTTGTTTATGTTGTTGTTTTTAATCTTTTGTTATGTTGTGCTCAGTTTCATTTTCACACAGTGAATTAACTGTGTGTGAATAAAACTTTTGCTCCCAACGTTTGTGTCTTGGTAATTCTTGTAATACTTTGTGTATCCAGGTCACCTGATGGCTACTATTCTGCCCTTGTATTGGCAGTAAGCCCTGGTACAATAAGGCTGCCAGTAGTTGATATGGGGTTTTCCCCCTCCGAGGTTCTGCACTTGAGTGACAGCGGGAAGTGGTGACATCAGGCCTGGGCATGACCAATCATGAGACCTGGTGACCTCCTCCTGGCTGTACTTAAGGGCAGGGCCGCCCCAAATTCATGAGTGCCTCTACCTACTTGAGAGGGGCAAGTCACACAGCTAAGAGCCTGCCTATTGGGCCTACTCTGGTCCTCTTCCCTCCGAGGGAGAGTGAGTGTGTACCATACCTCTGCCTCTGCTAGAGGGGCAGGGAAGAGCTGGGACTGCTGCGGGTGCCCTTGGCCTGTAGTGAAGGTCCAGGGACCATCCTTCAGTGATAGCTGAGAAACTGCATCGGGCAGAAATCTACCTTGTTACTGTACTGTACAGTGAAGACAATAAACCATTCCTGTTATACCTCCTGCCTGGTGCGTGACCTTACTGGGAAGAGAGGTAATCGTTCCACCGTGGGAGACCACCATCAGTTCCCTGGAGCTTACAGCAGATGGAGGCGCTGCACTGCTAAAGAATATGTAGGGTATTAACCCCAGAAGCCTAGTCCTGTGTCCTCACTACCACCAGCGGATGACTCAGCCCTCCGATTACCGTATCATGCACCACATATGCAGTAATGGCCAAATCTCCCACCGGGTGTGGGAAACACCATTACACATGTAAACACATTATTGTACACCCATACTGAATACAGTCCATATTATATACCATAATAGTCCAGATAATCATACCCTACATTTCTTTTAAATACTAAAAACAACAGTATAATTTATTACATGAAAATGACACATTATCAGATGCATCTGTTGGTGTTTCAGACGTTAATATGTTCCATCATATATATATATATCTTTGTATAACATATGTAATAAAAGGGTTAAGTCCTACACTAAATACAATCATTTGAGTACCATCTTAGACATCCCTTTTTCCTTGTAGGCTAGTCCCTGAAATAACTCTATAATTGGGGTCTGGATGTGAGTAATGGCGGGTTTTGGTGTGACCTAATTATCATGAACAGAGGTTTGTGTATCTGCATGTCTAGGCCTCGTCCCCACTGCTCGCAGCTACTCTCGCGACGGCGTGCACGGCGCGAACAAGGTACGGCCTTCTATGGGGCAGGCCCCAGTAAGTGCGTGCGCGTACAGGATCAAGCACGAGTTGCGCAACTACATTTTGTAAACGCAAGAAATTTGACTTTTTAGCGCGGCAGCCAAGCGAAGGCCACCTCACGGCGACAGTTCAGCCAATGAGGGCGAACCAGACGTGTGATGTCATGGCCATTCCCTTGCCACAACCGTTCCCCTCCCCCCCCCCCCCTGTCCATAGAGTCTCTGAAATCCTCAGATCGCTCGGCTGAAGGCCACGAGCGCCGCCAGCCGCTCTGTTGCTTGCACGCGCACTTGCTCAGTGGGGCCGCAGCCTTAGGTTAACGGCTCATTAGTATATGATTTGCACACGTGTACGAAAGATGTCCATTAAACGTTAGCGATCCAATATTTTTCAGGTTTGTTTGCCTTCCTCTGGATCAATATACCATAAATACAAATATACGATAAGTATCTGTCGTCTAAACTTAGCATACTGTAGGTTGAACTTGATGGACATATGTCTTTTTTCAACCTCAACCACTATGTAACTATGTAATGTGAGGGCATCGTAATGCTAATCACCTATGTGGATACCTTATTGCTACTGGAAATCGGCAAACTTCGCCAAAAGGATTCGGCAAGCATTACAGAGTTAACCCTGCAAGGTCACGTGACCCTTGGAATGCTAAAATTTGCAATTATTTTTGCAACATTTCACATAATGTGGGCCAAAATGTTGCTAATTTTTGAGCAATATGAAAAAAAAAATGTATGGGAAAAAATTCCCCAAAGATATGGGGAAAGCATTTTTTTTTTAAAGATTTGCACTTCTCTGCTCACCAGTCACGACCATTACATCTATTTATTTGCTGAAGTAAGCACTATTACAATTTATAGTTACAAACATGTTTAATGTACTGTAGTAAACAGTCAAAGTCTGGAAGTAACTTGGACAAGAAGCGGATTTGCGCGACTAAGGTAAATCGTTGCAGTAGTGGGGTGAGGAGTAGTATGAGGAGGAAGAGCAATCAAATTCTTTATTGAAAGTCTTTTTTTGCAGTGCAGTCACGCATACAGGTGTTGAATAGTTTTCAAAATAACATATGTGACACGCTCACACGTGTGCACTCATAAGATTAGAAAACACTGTAGGCCATGCCTTGCACATTGCAGTAAGGTAGCAATCAGTATAAACATCCTTTGCCTATTTGGGGACCATATAACTGCTCACTAATCACAAGAACACAAGTTTAATCAACACATAAAGAGTCTCAGTATCTCAAAAAGTTATTGTAATACCTGGTTAATCATCTTATGACAGGTATCAAACCACCCACTGTACCCAGCACTTATCTCCTAAGAGTCCCCATCAGCAACCTGCGTATAGCCCTAAGAGACTATAAGCAGGTTTCTGGAGGCGGATCTAAAGACATAGGTGCTATGTACAGTAGGGCTGAAAAGCCTGCTCAGATAATTGGGTAAATTATCCCGAAAGTATTTGAAGGTGAGACAGGAAAGATGAATGTGGCGTCGGAACTCAAGGGATAGTCAATAGCACAATGATGGCGGTTAAAGTTACATAGTTAGACAAAACAACATATTGAGTTGTAAAGAATTTTAAAAGTTTGCTGAGTTGAATTTGTAGTGCTGTACTATACACTACATCCCTATAGTCAATAATTGGCATTAGTATCTGCTGTGCAATGCACTTTCTGACCAATGAGCTTAGACAGGATTTATTTCTATAAAGTACACCCAGTGTGGAATAGATTTTGGATGTCAGTTTGTCAATATGCAAACCAAATGTTAAATGGGAGTCAAGCCATTATACCCAAATATTTAAAGCTAGTACCTGAGGCAAGATCAGTGTTAGAGCCGGATATAATCAGTAGCTCTGTCATGGGAAGCTTACGAAATGTAGCCTTAGTCCCAAATACTGTACCATAGTTACTGTTTTGTCATTGTTTAAAAACAGTTTTTTTTGGGTGATCCAGTTTTCAACCTTTGAAAAATGAGATTGCAAAGATATTTCAACATCAGGGAGGTTGGGGTTCATATAGGATGGTAACATCAGCATACTGTACACGTGCTGAGAAATTGTCTTACAAACCGTGGGCAGGTCATTTATAAAGACAGAAAAAAGTAACAGCCTTCGGGACCTCACAGGTAATATCCAATTGGTTAGAGTTGGAGCCTGAGATTTACACATATTGGGATCTTCCTGATAAATAGGATTTAACCCAGTTTAGAGCATGTGGTCCAATACCAGAGTACTGGAGCTTGTTTGACATAATAGCGTGGTCAACAGTATCAAAAGCCCCACGGACACTGTGCACAATGGAGTATGGATATTGCAGATCTTTAGGAACTCTTTGGGGCTTATTCTAGTAGCTGCAATAAAGTCACTGCCAAATCGAACGGTTTGGCATGATCCTACCTCACGGTCTGACATTCACGGTATGCAGAAAGAATTATTGCAAGTCAGAAACTGTGAGGTAGGAAAATGCCAATACCGCGTCCTAATCTCAGCCTTTTTCTAAGTTCTGCCCGTGCGATCTGACCGCAGTCTGTAAGAACTGCACAGAGAGAGCTGCATCTCCCTGCACAGCTCTTACAGGCGATCCCACTGTTTTCATTTTATTTTAATAACAGAGTATTGAAGCAGGGGGTCTCTGGAGCTCAACCGCATTAATTTCAGCCCCGGGGGACCCTCTGCTTCCCGAGTTACAGGCCCTGGTATGGGGTGCCGGTATCTCTCTGCATTGTTTAAATCTCCTGTGTCAGGTGACATTTACCAACTACCACCTTCACCCACCCCCTCAACCCTCAATAAACCGGGCACTGGTATTTAACCCCTCCATTACCTTAGCAGTTAGCCGCTAAGGTAATGAAGCTGCCTGTAAATGTATTTGTATTACATAGGATGGAAGCAGGGGGTCTCCGGAGATGGTATTAATGAGAGTCAGCTCCGGAGACTCCCGGCATCAATCCGATGTAGTAAACATAAATGCTTTCTTCAGTCACATCGCGGATCCCATTCCGCCACCCTAGAGGTGGCGAGATGAGAACCTGCGAGTTGCAGCCACGATGTGCATCTCGGAGCTATTAGAATAGCTCGATTTCACAAGAAATGCGAGTTAGAAAATTTGGGACGCTACCGCTTGGTTTCTCTGAGCAGGAGCGCTACTGATCGGGGACAAGCACTTCCCGAGTGAGTTTCGCATGTAATTGGAGCTTTCTGAATAGCTACACTTGCAAACTCTTTTGAGAAGTGCCCAAAATGCTCGATGAGTCACTTATCGAAGCTACTAGATTAGGCCCCCAAGACTGGAAATAGTGGAGTGCAAAATCAGGGTCTAGTATCAAAATGATTCTGAACCAAGGGCAGTTGGTAAGGTCAGCAAGAAATAGTTGAAGGTTAAAACGTCTAAATGTTTTAGTGGACATAACTTTAGGGCTAGATTTTAATAATTTGATTTATATCTAGGGAACCAATGTTCTCCAGGTAAGTAACACTTGGATATTTCAGCTGTGGTAGAACCTTTGTACAAGTCAATGTAAAAAATAAAAAATAAACAAAATGTCTGGGCAGAGGAATGCTAGTTTAAAGGCACTGGGAATAACATTTAATTAAAAATAAAACATGATTTAAAGTCATGATATCAAATTTACCAAAGCAGAAAGGGTCCACAGGATATCTCTGTAGGCAGCCCTATCGTCTCTGCTTGGTCAGTGCATTGATTTCCTATCTGTCCATACCACATACCCAGGCAGTTTGGCATATTACATTCAATCCATTTTGCTATTGATGCTTGTTGAACCCATGTGGTTCTGTATTATTTTGTCTCAGTCTGATGGCAAACATTATTTAACATTGTGTACAGAAGAATGTTGAGTCTTCTATAATAGATGAGAAAAAAAGATGCAGTAGGTTCTTCCAAGAGTCCACAACATGTATGTTAATAGAATCCTTCTTACAGGATGACAATTACTGTGTCTCTCCGGGAGGGCATTTATGGTTTATGAAAACTTGTCCTTTTCCACTTTTTTGAATTTTCCTATTTGTATGTGCACCCATTCATTTGCAATGTGCAAAGTGGCAGGAACAATGACTAACAAAGGAGCTTGATTTTACCTTTTGGCTACTACACCTTTGACGACTTTATATAATGTATATGCAATCCATTCCACATAGAGAGAGGCAGCAGGTTGTTCAAATAGACATTTATTGTAGACCTACATTCACTTAAGATTACTAAAATGGGAAACATTACTTATAACAAAGATACAATGTAAAACAGATGGTGATGTACTGAGATTCATTAGTACATTTAATACTCAATGGAATTCTAATTGTTAAAACATTAGAAAATTATTCTCACCAATGAGAACCTGGTAAAATCTTGATATTCTTGGGTGCTGATGACTCTGAAATACACTATAAATGTGCGGGATTATTTGGTACAAAGCCATTTCTCATATAAGGGTGATTTAAGTTTGGTTGCTACAGTATGTGTGTAACCAACATTTTTGCCATACAAAGGTGCTCCGTAACAATTCACCTTGCCTTCCACCTGCCATGACCTTGAACCATGACCCCGACTTTGATATCTGCAACCCACCTCAGACTTTGGCGTGTTACCAGGATTTGTCACCTCTATCAGGACTCAGCCCAGAGGCCTGTGGTCAGTTTCCTTCCTCAGCCCGCAGGTCGGCTTCTTGTTCTGGGATGAGCATTGTCAGAGGCATGATGCTTATTAAACTACAATGTCAAATCCTTGAACATAATGGCAACATATTATTTATATAATCCCTTACCTCATGGCATCAATCATGTCATTTTGTTTTAAAACAGCAGTCATAGCACAACTGACAAGCTACAGTATCCACCCATACTCCTTATAGATTCTCTATTGCTTAATCTCTACTTTATGTGGGTAAGGGATACAAAGCAGAAGAGATTACTGATGTTATCTATGTGATGAACATTTTCAGAACCATGGTCAGCAACCAAAAAGCTCTGCTCCTGACATTGATGCTGTGCTGCTTCTCAGTCGCCTGGATTTTCTCTTGGCAGCAACATTCACCCTGACCCAGTGCTCAGCTGTAACCCAATTTAAATGTGAAAGCCAGTCAGTGTAGGTTTCTCTTCCAGCAAATGAAGGGATTTCTCCTAACGTCGTCTGTCATTTCATTGTATGTGGGTCTGAACAGTGTGTGCTCCAAGGAAACCTCAGTAATTGCAAATTACAGGTAGGAGAAAAACAACAGATACACAAAACAATCTTCCCCATTCGCCCCTTCCTCTGCACTGGTTCAGATGCCAAATAGAAAAGTAGCAATAATAAAATTGAAAGCAATTCAATTATTGTGTTTCAAACCAGCTGAACTGTGATTGTGTGGTACACATCTGTGTTGTCATTCATGTTTCTGAATTATTTGCACAGATGAACCCATATCAATTATCCTAAACAATTCAGAGTTGGTACAGTCAATCATTATAAGAACAATGGTTACCATGTATCAAGCGTATTGTTTGTACAATGTGGCAAAGACATGTATCGTCCAAATAAGCTAACAGTCTCTCCTCTGGCATCAATTTGAATACATGCTTGATACCTTTGATGAATGCTTCTTTGATGAACTACAGTAAGAGCTTGTGATTTGAATGATTCTTGAAAAATTGAAGAATTTTCATGCAGCAGAAAAAAAATGCCTCCCATCTGAATATGTGAATCACATTAATTTTCTGACACAAATGATGCTAAAAGTGACATGAATGGTCTATTTATCCTTCTCCTGGCTTCTAAACTGGTGAAAAACGAAGCTCCCCAGATTAAGCAATGGTATTACTTCTACTATATATATTTGGTGCAATTTGTTGTACTGATTTTACTTCTGTTTTACAGCGAGGAGTCTATGATATAGGCAAAGTACCTTGTTGTATTTGTGCATGTTGAAGCACATTCTACTGTTCACCATGCTTTAATGTGGGTTTTGGTGCTTGTTACAAATCTCTCCTTGAATCAAAGTGCTACTATCTGATCGCCAAACAGCAACTTCTCCTTCATTTACTGTATGCAGTGAAATGTTCTAGTAAGTATATGGGTGCTCACATGATAAAGAGACCTGCCACATTTTGAACGCTCTGTGCACACTTACATTTATAAAGACTTCCTTCCTGGTTTCTTAACTCTTTGAGTACCGGAGGTACAACAGAAGAAAGATGTGAAAACTTGTCAAAATTCTCTTCACCTATGTTTTGCTCCAACTTTGGAAAAAGTTTGGAAATTCGCCAAAATGTTTGATCGAACTCACTCTCTCTCACTTAAAGCTGCAGTTCAGTCTTTTTTTTAAATTTATTTTTTTACTTCAATAGTTTCATGTGGGCAATCTCTACTTACCTAAAGAACTGCATAGCTGCCGGTCAATTCGTTCTCCGTCTATTGATCGGCAAAGTTTGGCGACATCTTTAAATATGGGGAATGTAAATCGTTGCTATAGGAACAAGCATGCTTGTTAAAATAGAATACAAGAAAATTGGTCTTTCAAAGTTGTTGTTTTTAAAACAGAAAATGCTAAAAGTATTTTTCTTACTACAGAACTGATTTATAAAAAAAAACACACATGCAGGATATTGCCTGAACTGCAGCTTTAACGCAATGCACATTAAAAAACAGGACTTAATAATGCAGTGTTATTGAGCTTTGACAATATGTATGGATATCCGCGATCGCGCTGTCCCATGTGTTTCGGAAGAACTGCACATCTCTTGCTGCCGTCCGCTGGCGAACTCCACAATCTCCTATAATGGGGAAAGGCGCACTGAGATACAGTATAAAAAGAAAACAGTCAGATAGGACTGAACATAACATCAAGAATAAATGACAATAAAATAAACTTACAACTAACTAAATTGTGTGAGTAGGTGACCGCGAGATCCGGAAGTGTAGCCGCAGGAGCAGATCTACCAGGTCCGGACCCACGGAGCTCCGTCAGTTGTACGATCCTCTCTTCTACCGATCTGCCTCTCCACCAATGATGACTCACGTAGCAGCCCCTCGTGAGCTCTACGCGTTTTGCAGTGCGTGCTTCGTCAGAAGATCACATGTTGGGGTTAACGGTGAGTTAAAATGGCCCCAAACAGCCAATACGATACGAAACATGTTGGTGTGTGCACTTGTTTGTCCATGAGACTTTAATAAAACTACGAGATTTACAGGGCCACCGAGTGATTTTTGCCTGGTACAGTGCTCCATCTACACATCACGAAGGTTCTGAACATACGAGGCAAAATGTTGCTGAATACATTAAATCAAGGCACAAGTGGGCTTAATTTGAATTTAACCAAAAAATGTACTATACATGCTAATAAGTGCTTAAGATTTTTTAACGTAATATTACTTGTTAAATTAAGGTGTGAATTGATATTTAATGTGTAGACAATGAAAATTTAATTAATTTAAAAAAGGAGAATTAATATAAAAGTAAAAACGTGAGATTAGTGAATGAAAGCATTTATTCTCTCTCTCTCTCTCTCTCTCTCTCTCTCTCTCTCTCTCTCTCTCTCTCTCTCTCTCTCTCTCTCTCTCTCTCTCTCTCTCTCTCTCTCTCTCTCTCTCTCTCTCTCTCTCTCTCTCTCTCAGACTCTTCTCCCAAACCCAACCCAAAAAAACCCATATTTCAAGCTCTGGAGATTTTCTACTTTGCATTCTCCTTGCAAACTTTGGATAAAGTGAGATTGGAGGGCCACTCCAATCCTCAACGGCCACAAACAGGTCAGGTTTTCAGATATCTCTACTTCAGCACAGGTGGCTCCATCATTGGCTCAGTCTTTGACTGAGCCATTGTTGAACCCCCTCTGCTTTTTGGTGTATGTGGATTCACAGAAGATTGGCCAGTTCATTTGGTCCACGGATTTGTGCCGACCAATCTCAAAAAGGGTGATTCACTTTTTGTGGATTTTTAATTATTATTGTCAATACACGCCGCGGATTTAGAAACCCGTGGACGGATTTGTAGTATCCAATCCACGCATTCAGCAATCTGCTGGCGGATTCTTAAAATTCCACCAATGGATTGGCGAATTCGCAGATTGGATTCTACAAATCCGTCAACGAGTCGTACAAAATGGCGGGTTTTGATGAATCCACGTGGATTTTTATCCGACCAATCCCGTTTGTGGATTTTACACCGCAAAACGGATTTTGGGCGTAAAATCCACCAAAAACTGGGTAACGGATTAGCACGGATTCACCATCTCTATTACCCACCTCTACCGTAGATACATGTAGAGACATTTACAACTCAAATGAAGCGTGTGTCGAAGTCCTATTAGTGCAAAAGTAATCAACAAAATACCAACAAATTAATCAAAAGAAAATAAATCATGATTACCTGTATATTTTCTTTCTTTGATAAATCTAATGCTGTTTATCGTGCAACTATTTCCCCAGTGAATGTTTGACACAGAGCCCCTTAACATCCAAGGGCATTTCATGCATTAAACTCTCATCTTGCACATTCATTTTTAATGCAGCCTGCTGCTTATGCTGAAGTCTTATTTCAAAATCCCCACTCTCCGATTTTTTTCTTCTGACTGGAGTCTAATTCGTATTCCTGCAACTGGAGTAATAGAATGCAACAGCTCTACGGTAATAACAACCTACATTAACGTTAATTAAATTCACTTGTTTTTTTAAACTGAATGTTGATTCTTTTATTATAGATATCCCTTTGTCTGAATTGTTATGGTTCCCAAATTCCCCTTTGTGTCTGGATTTGGGAAGCATAACATTCAGATAACATTTCCTGAATAAGATAAGTAGTGCCTTAAAAAGAGACTCTCTAGACCCCAGTAAAGGATAATCGGGACATCGTTGAATTTGGCACAGAAGGACAAGTGCAGTGAGTGTTGAATGAGCGTTTAAAGACCTTTGCGCTGCGAGTGTGAAGCCAGACAGAAAATGCATTTTGGTCACGAAGCAAAAAAAAGATATATTTATTTCTATATATCCAGGGCTCTTTTGTGGGCGAATTCACAGGAACTACGTTTCAGCACTTTGAATTTAGGGAACATCGATAAGCTTTATAAAGTGATTACAGTATAAGGTTAATAAGGATAAAGCTGGTATATTTACAGGAAAAAGCTCCATGTTCTTTCTTTCACACTCCTTTATTTAACTCTTTCTCTGCCAAAGGGGATGTGTTGCTGGACCCTCTGTCAGCAATGCGGATAAAGCTGGATTGTTTATGGAAGATGTTACACAAAGTAGATTTTATTTGCTTTGGATTCGGGCACCTTTTGTCCCTACAGAAACACTACAGTATACATCTAAATCCGTGTATTTGCAGAGGCGGGAAGAGCAATGTATTCACCCTACACCCGCTGCAAGCTTTGCAGCACTGAAGGGTTAAATTTGACTTCTTTAGTGGTGAGGCGCCATGAAATGCATTGCCTTTAGGGTTATAACTGGTGGGTAAAATGATTGCCCCCCCAAATACATATT
>WSYH01012622.1:0-18511 GCA_036426205.1 Ascaphus truei | reverse complement strand
TCCTATACAGACTTGTGGTATACTCAATAGTGTGAAACTTGGATGTGAGATGAGGTGTCAAATAACTAAACACTTACACGGCCTGTGTAAATGCTTGCACATCAAGGTATCTTTGCTTTAGATGTTCTCTCTCTCTTCTTTTTCCTCTTGTGCTTTTCTTCTCCTCTGGTGTGCTGTAAGCGTCTCTGGTCTTTTCCACAGGAATGGGTTGTGATGTTGTCCTGTGGGTTAAATGAAATAAAAACAAATGATGAGGCAAGACAGAATAAATGAAATATATGTCTGGATAGACACCTGAATCTAAATTAAACAAGCAGGGAATACTTCATCCACTCACACGGGCAAGCGTAGTGATCTCTGGAGGGAGGTATCTTTGATAGCACCCCACTGCCGGGCTCCCACGTGTCCCACCGTTCTTTGCACCAAAACAATAGGGTGAAGGGCCAAGGTGGGTTAAAATGTATCTCCCGTTAGGTCAACAATAACACAACTCACACACCGCCAAGTGTGAGTATAGACTCAAATTGGTATCTCTTCTCCCCTCTCTGGAGCCCGGCGTGGGGTGCTATCAGATGTGTTACAGTAGATTTAGATATACCAAGGACACTTAAATCTATTAAATATATATACTAAATCAGGTTTATCGCATTGAGAAATTTCTTACATGTACAGCAACTTTGTGATATATCTACTTAACTGTCCCTGTGGGGAATTATGTAGGCCGCACAATAAGACCGTTAAAAGTCCGCATTAATGAACATATCAGGAGCATCAAGAAAGTGATGACAGATACCCGGTCGCACGCCACTTTAATCACTGCCCTCTGGGAACATTAAGCTCTTCACATATAGTGCTCTTAGACACATTCAGAGTCTGTCAGGGGAGGCAATCGAGAACCTGCTTAATCGTAGAGAGATGTTCTGGTTTATGCCCTTGGGACAATGGCACCCAGGGGCATGAACCAGGACTGGGGAATTAAAACATTTCTTACTTGATTTATTATGTTTCCATGTCTCATACAGATTATATTAAGTGATTTATTATAATGATTTGTTTTTCTTTATCCACAGTATATCTTTATTCCCTTTTTTCACTTGTCTTCCAACCCCCCCCCCCCCCCCCTCCCCTCCCCTTGTCTTCCCCCCCCCCCCACCTTTCCCCCCACCCCCTATCCCCCTCCTCCCCGGCTCATTTCATTTATCTTATTCTCCCACTTCTTCTGTCGCCCTCTCTTTGCATTTGTTGTACTCATTCTCTATGGATTCGCATTTATTGTTCTTGCACAAAAATAGGAACATACTGTTCATCACTAAATATCTCCATGAACAATTCTTTGCCCTGTATATTGGATTATAAATAAATTAAGGGCTAGAAGGAATTATATACTTCTGATATAACTATACACTGTATACCAATAATATACCTTAGGCTATTCCATATCCGAATCTACCATATGAGGAAATTGATTGCGTTGTCATTGATTTTGTTTTTATTTTGTGTTGTCATCACAATTGTATGTTTTACCCTTTGTTAATTCCCCCACTCCCGCGGCTGTAACGGGTAACCCTGACCACCAAAGATGCATCTCTAAATCAGTAATCTGATTGGAGACTAACTCTGACCAAACAGAAGGCTAAGCTGGTATCTGCAGCTACCAGATACCCTCTCCGATCCAGCTCCCAGTTTGGAGGTCTATTCTGACCAATCAGAAGCTATAGCATTCGCGCGAAAACCGCACGCATCTCTGGGAAAAGTGGGCGGGGTTTTTCCCCTTCAAACACTGCGATGTAGTGGACCGTCGACTTTTCACTCTTTGAAACGGGCTGCATAGCCTGAAACGCGTTAGAGTTGTTGCTGTCTCCCCCACTGCCACCATGTTACAATAAAGAAGAATTTAACCCTTTCATTGCTGGTGTTGATCCCGTCCTTCAGCTGTGCTCCGCTTGCTATCCCTTGGATATTTTCTATTACTTACCTACTCAGCGTGATGCACGCACAAGATGTGATCAAGGTTTCCAAAATAGTTTGATTCTCCCACTCATGGATTCAGGGGAGTTGCTGACCAGTAACAGTGCCGCAGGTAAGAGAGATTTTTTCCAGTCGGGTGAGGTGCTTTTTCTAGCATTATAAATGTGTCCTCACCAGACATTTAATCTTTATATCCTCCCTGCTTTATGATGCACTAGGTCCAATACTCTGTTATTACTTAATTAACCTTGTCCTACCTGTTCATCTACATTTTTGAGCAACCATTGCCATTGTACCCATTTTGCTGAAGCACTGTTTTTAGAAGAACCTTCTTTATTACCTTTTACTTTAATTAACAAAGAATTACATCACCCATAATAATCATTACTAGGTAGCGCCCGGTCTTTTCTGTACTCACTGTTCCAATCATCCCAACCCCACCAGAGCATCACCCATCCCTTGTAGAGGTAAACAGATTACAGGGCTTACCTATATTAGGACATATCCATCCAAGTCCCTCTTTAGAAGATCAAATAGGGACCATGGAAATGGAAACAACTGAACTACCATTACATTTTCGAAAAGAGACTACAAAAGAAGAGACATGGAAAGTAGGATGAAAACACAGAGGAAGAGGAAGATAAAGAATAATTAGCTGAAGATTTTGATAAATTAGATAACTCCTCAAAAAGGAAACAAGAAAAATATTAGATAAGGCATATTTGGAAGAAATATCAAGGGTGAATAGGATCCCGAGGGTCTAAGGACCAGCAAAAAAACGTCCTTCGATTAGAAAAGAGATCGAGTTACTGTAATGTGGGAAGCATTTTGGACCCTGTGTTGGCAGGGACCTATCAAGCATTATTGACCACCACAAACATACATTGGGAAAATAGACGAAGAGGTAAAAACCAAATTAAAGTCAATTAGAGCCCTAATGGAGCACCAAACTTTCCTGAAAGGAACAAAAAACTCGCGTATGAATTGATGCCCTTGAGAAAGCTTGGAGATTAGCAAAAACAGCAAATTTTAAACGAGACAAAGAAGCCATGAGGAAGGGCTAAAACAAAAAATGGGATAAAAGTGGGGGAATGAAAAAATCCCGAGAGAGGCAGAGAATACAGCCCCATACCCCAAGGAGATTTAGAACTCAGTCAAACGAGAAGAAAACAACTAAATAATATACCAACACCACAAAAGATCCCATCCCCCACCTCCCCCCCCCCTGCCCCCCAAAGAAGGAAAGAGAGCCATGCCAGGAAATGGAAAGGAGAGATAGAGAGAGAAAACCAGCAATAATGGGGCCCCATCACTATAGACCTTATTATCACGTAACCCATTTCACCAAGGGAGACCAGTAGATATGAACCCTATGACAGGAGTCACCATATGAAGGGACCATTGGAGTCAAGAAAGAGTAAGAGATTGGGGACAGACGCACATTACGGAGAAGAAGAAGAAGAGAAAGGAGGAGAGGAAGAGAATCATCATTGGGAGGGAGACAAGGAGGACCATAGAGATAGAGGGATAGATCAAGACCGAGGAGGGACGAGGAAAGGAACAGAGGCACATCAGCCGATCCCCAGTGAGAACCCGGTATGGGAAAGACCAAACAGGATACTGCGGTATCTTTTTTAGATCAGTCCCATGCAGGGACAACATTCACAGAATCAACAGGAACACTCACCAGACAGGGCACGAAGAAAGCAACATAAGGGAAAAAAGAGAAAGAGAGGACGAGAGGGAGAAGGAAGCAAGTCAAAAAAGCAGCCAAGTAGAGGAGTTTTTAACATTAGCAAAGTTAAATTGAACAAACACAGTTGACTAATAGCCAGGGCCTAATTTTGCTCCAGCAACCAAACTAGTGGTTTCAGTATGTTCTTAACGCAAATAAATTCCTAAGACAGCTCACTATTAAGCGTTTTTCCTCAATAGGATCCCAAAGTAGGGATTAACGGGAGCAAGGCAAGAGACACAACTCGTGAACAGTGTAGAAGAATTTTCGTCCATTCAAAACTACGGGAGAGTCCAATTTTACCCCAGTGGCAGCAGGGGCATTATTTAGGTCTATCATCAACCTGATTGCAACGACCTTGAGAAATTGACAGAGACCTCAAAAAAAACTTAAAGATAACCTCAGCGTAAGGAGAAGAAGCCTTGAAAGTTCTAGTGGAGGATAAGTCCATCACCATCACCAGCTGACAGGGGGGGGAGTGTGGTGATGGACACTGAGTACTATCTCACAAGAAGCAGGGAGAATCTTAGAGGATACAAACCTATAAAAAACTGCTAGTGACCCGACGAATCTATAAAAGGGAACTAACGAGACAGATCCAGACAGTGGAAAAAGTTTAGGAATTTAACACACAAGACTGTGGCTACATACAACAGGAACAAACCAATTTTAACCAAGTTGTTTTATTTTCTAAACCGAAAATACATAAATGTTGGAAACTCCCCCCTGGGAGCCGATCAATTTCGGTATTGGGGTCTCTTACCGAAACACTATCTGAATATTGTATACTCTTTCCTTCAGAAATACGCAACTGCAGCAAATCCATTAAAGTGATACAACGCAGGTCAATTTAACTACAGGGAATGGACTGGCAGGACGATTCACTACTGGTACATGTGAACGTCAAAATCTCTATATACATGTAGAGACATCAAGACGGTATAGAGGCATGTCCAAAGTCATGTCCAGACACACTCATCAAAAAGGAACAGGTACTTTTTAATTTTAGACATGTACCATTTTATTTTAGCCATAATGTTTTTTGGTTTAATGATGATCTGTTCTACAAACGTGTGGGACCGCGATGGGCACCCGGTCGCCCAAGCTTTGCCAACATCTTTATGTCAAACTGGAGGAGACACAATATGGTCAAATAACCATTCAGTGCAATTTGATTTCATGGCATCCGCTACATCGTTATGTGTTTTTCGTGTGGAAGGGGGGCGAAATAATCTAGGAGAATTCCATTAACCATATAAATAAAACAACAGTCAACCTAGAATTCAACCTCAAGAACACAGCAAGGACACAATTAACTTCCTTGATTGTCCGATATATGTTAACAAGCCAAATAAAACACAAAAACGTTCTTTAAGAGCCAACTGATGGCAAACAACTTTCTTCTGTCCTCGAGTTGCCACCACACACCTCGAGTGCTTAATACATCCCCTATGGTCCAGTGTCGAGCTTAGTCAATTGCCGATCACCGATCCTTCTAAGCAGGTCAATTTTGTTGGGTACCTCCTTTTATTGAGGAGGTATCCCCCAGAATTTCCTGAAGTTGCGTCATACATTAACTGATAGCACCCACATTTGTTTAATACATAGAAGGCAAGCTTTGACATATGGTCGAGGTACGTACGAGTCGTGTGTGGCCGTGCCCAGGACATTTCTCCTGCTGTCCTCTCACCATTGGATCTGTACTTAGTCGCTCTCACTTGATTTTCCCGGCTCCCTTGACAGAGTAAATTATCACAACGTTTTGGAACTACAGCATAATAATAAAGTAAGGGACAGTATACAGAAGCACTGGCCATGTCGTCCAGAAGGTCCAATCCTTAATGGACACTTCCTGACATAACCAAGATTATATTCAGGAGCTCATCCTATTAAAAAATGGCACCAAGCACTTTCTCACGTGAGAAACAAACTCCAAACTAATCAGTGGTTACACCCCCCCTATAGGCTTTTTCTCGGATGCAAGACGTAAGCCTGTACACAATTAGTATAGGGGGTAGAAAGCTCGTCTTTTAGCTCATAACCACAAAAAGGCTTTTAATGATCCAGCAAATGATAAATTGTTAGAACTGAGTCTGTGGTGTATCTGCTGGCCTGCCCCTATTGTCCTCTTCCGTCAACGTGGGCCGCACGTCACGACCAGCGGTCAGGTCCGCGTGCTGTGAGCACTTGGGCAATATACAACGGCAGGTAAATGACACAACAAGCGTCTCCAGTGCAATTCAGCCTATGCCACGGAGGTTAATCCCGAATGGTTTTAAAGCCTACACAAGGGATCGAGAGAGTATACCCACCATTGGAGAGAGGGATAGATACTAAAACTCTGCTCAGCGGAGACATATTGGATCACCAGTTTTGAAGACCCCTAACCCCAAAAAGGTCTATATAGACATAGACCTTGGGGCTTCATTTAATACGATAATGTCCTCGCAGCCCTCATATCGTTTGGTGACAACGCATGTTTCTTTATGAGTGCACATATGTTTTTAATATAGCCTCCAGTCGACTCTGTCAGATTTGCGTTGAGGCATGATTCTGTGATTACTCCTAGATACAAGATACTGATTTTATTATGTTTTTGGTCATGTTCCATTCCAGATAACTATCTCTCCTCAAAACGACAATATGAACGTATTATGACCATACCCATGTTTAATTTTTTAACAATCATCACAAGTAATGTATCCTTTCATATCCATATGTGTGTTTGCTGTTTTAATGTCTATGATTTTAAATGAACGTTCAATTTCACTATTTTAAATGTTTTTAATAATGAAATTAAGGACACTTGTGTCTTTTACTAGACTCAAGCAGTTATATATATCTGTAATGTGTTGTTTAAACTAATTAATTATTATAATCACTATGTACAACCTTGGTGATAAAATAAGCAATATGTATATACAGTGAGAGGTCTGTCTACTAAATTTATCTCATATTGAGCATATGTTACAATGACCTGAGAGGTTGTTGCTGGGGACACAGACACGTATTTAGTTTTGCACTATGTTTCAACTAATGTGATGTTTGCTGATACATGCCGTTGGTTTATTATATATTGTATTCATGTTCCGCAATGACCTGGGAGGCTGTACAGACACAGTGCCCTCGATTTTTATTGATCTATACCACTGTTCCTACGCCCTGTGAGGCGTTTGACACATGTGCCCACATTTCATTGATTCATTATTTATCATATTTCATGTCCTAGTGAAGTTTATGCTGACAAAGCAAGTCCATTTCTCCATTCCTTTATTCATCCCCATGTTTCTCAGACCCTGGAGGTCCGGCTGAACTCAGCGCACGCATTTATTTATTTAATTAACACACAACTTGTGAATACAATCATTATATCAATACTCCCAGCACTGATGGGGGCAAGGGTGTAAGATATATAGTGAGACCGCATATTTTCGAGCGCTCATAACCCTTGAGACAAGACCGCATAGAGGATTTTTGATCGACGTCATCCAAGCAGGGCGGGGCTCAGGAAAGGATCGGATGGCTAGGGATCCCTATATAAGAACTATTACCCCCAGCCATACCTATCTATACGGAGCCGAGTAAGCCCCGAAGGGGCAAAACGCTTTGGCTACTATCCTGAGTCTTTTTTTTACCATACCAATCCACCTTCATAATCAGAAGGATTAGCAACGCCCTACCACCCGGACGCGGATGAGTTTTGCCTGCGGCACCCTGATATCCTGCACGAACATTTTCTGATAGATTGGCTGTTTTATCGCAGCTCTTAAGTCATTTTTGGACTAAGTGCTTTTTTTAAATGTTTTGTTGGGACTTGTCCTGTTGGTGTAATAAATTAGCCCACGTTTTTTTCAACCCTTGTACCCTTGTGTACTATCGTGTAACAACCTGGCATTACCTGAGTGCTCATTACAACACCAGTTGAATGTTTGAATTTATGCTCAGACCAGGAGCAGAGATACCAATTTGAGTCTATAACTCACACTTGGGCCGTGTGAGTTATATTGTTGAACCTAATGGGTATACATTTTAAACCCCCCTTGGCCCCTTAACCCATATTGTTTTTGGTGCAAAAGAAACGGTGACACGTGGTAGCCCGGCAGTGGGGTGCTATCAAAGATACCTCCCTCCAGAGATCTCACGCTTGCCCGTGTGAGTGGATGCAGTATTCGCCGCTGCTGTTTAATTTAGATTCATTTGTCTATCCAAGATCTTTTGTCATTTCATTCTGGCTTGTCCTCCTCCATTTTGTTTTTTATTTCATTTACTTCGAGGACAACATCACAACCCATTCCTGTGGAAAAGACCATAGATACGCGTTAACAACGCACACCACGAGGAGAAGAAAATAACCAGATAAAGAAGACGAAGAGAGAACACATCTAAGCACAGATACTTATGTGCAAAGCATTTACACAAGGCCCTGTAAGTGTTTTAATGTAATTTGACACCTCTCTCACATTCCACGTTCACACTATTGAAGTATAAACCACATTCTGTATGTCTCTCAACCTGTTCTCCCGCCATTTTTTTTGGTCTGTTTTCCATTACCAAGGATCCTGGATATTTCCTTTTTTGGGGTTTTGAGCAGCAGGAAGAGTGTCCATCGGAATTAGAGGGGACCTTTTAGTACTCTTTAAGGTTTTATTGTTTAATTACAAAGATTACATCACGGTCCCATTAATAATCAGTCCTAGGTAAGCGCCCGGGCTTTCTGTCCTCGGGTTCTGGCTCAGCCCGACCCCAACACTGACCATCACACCCGCGTCCCAATCCAGAAAAAAAAAAAAAAAATGCGGCGGCGTCGGCGATAGCCTCCGGTACTCGCTCCTAATTGCCACTGCACCCCCGCACACAAGCAGCTGACAGCTGGCGGCGGCGATAGCCGCGCCCGGTCATAACGGCCTCCTTTCCCGCCCGCCCGCTCCGTACTCTGCCGTGCCGCTCATGCCTCTACTGGCGCCAGTGACTCCTGCTCGGTAATTGGGAAGCGTGGGGTTTTTGAGCGCGCCGCTTCCTTCCCACGATACGGCGGGCCCGGTGCGGCCGGCGTCTCAACCTTCCCCCACCCCTCTCTCCCCATTCCCCCTCTATTCCTCCCCCCCACACCCCCACCGGCATCATGGTGTTCTTCCCCCCGGGGGTGGGGCCGTCACACTCAACATGGCCCCTCCTCCGCCGTATGTGCCGTCCCTCCCTGCCCTGATCCCCCGGCACTGCGGGGCAAAAACACAACCGTGTGCCCATCCCTCCCCTATCCTCCTACCACACTGCCTGCCGCCGGCTCGCAGGTGTGGGGTTGATCGAGGTGCAGGGGTGATGGGAGGTGTCGGTGAGGAGTGAAGGTTGGGTGATGTGAGGAGGTGAAGGTGGGTGATGTGAGGAGGTGAAGGGGGGTGATTGAGGAGGGAAGGGGGGTGATGTGAGAGTGAAGGGGGGGTGATGTGGGAGGTGAAGGGGGTGATGGTGAGAGGTGAAGGGGGTATGTGAAGATGCAGTGGGGTGATGTGAGGTGTCAGGGGGGTGATGTGAGTGCAGGGGGGTGATGTGAGTGGGGGGGGGTTGATGTGTGTGGAAGGGGGGTGATTCGAGTGCAGGGAGGTATTAAAGTGCAGGGATGTGATGTTGAGGTGCAGGGGGTTGATGTAATGGTGCAGGGAGCACCTTGATGTGAGGATGCCGGGGGGTTACGGGGGTGATGTTTACGGTCAGGGGGGTGATGTGAGGTGCAGGGAGATGAAGGTAAGGTGGCAGGGAGTGGTCAGGGGGGGATGTGAGGGTGCAGGTGAGATTGATGTGAGGTGCAAGGGGTTGATGCGAGGTGCATGGGTTTTGATGCGAGGTGCAGGGGGGTGATGCGCGTTGCAGGGGGGGGATGCGAGGTGCAGGGAGGGTGATGCGAGTGCATGGGGTGATGCGCGTTGGCAGGTGGTGATGCGAGGTGCAGGGGGGGATGCGAGGTGCAGTGGGGGTATGCGAGGTGCAGGGGGGTGTGCGAGGTGCGGGGTCATATGCGAGTTGCAGGGGCATATGCAAGGTGCAGATGGGTGCGCATACATCACACACGCACACACAACAGTCCACACGCACACACACCCACAGTCACCCGCGCACACCTCCACAGTCACACGCACACACACACATCACACGCACACACACACAGTCCACGCACACACACACAGTCCCACGCACACACACAGTCACACGCAACACACCACAGTCACACGCACTACACACAGTCACACGCGCGGGATTTCAACGATCTTAGTCAAATAGCTAATCCAGGTGATGTGTGCCGAGCAACGCACATTCGAAGTCCAAATTTATTTGCGTTTTTGTCAAAGAATTGTATGTTGATTTTTATTAACATCACAACACATTTCTGTGACAAAAGTCAAAGAAGTTTCACTTACTATGCGCGTGCACAGCCACAGCAGCTTTTTTTTTATTATGGGGCCTTTTTTTTTTTGCGGTGGGCCAAAAAAAATGTATTTCCGCTGCTGGTCACAATACATTTTTAAAAGGGTTAAATGCTTTCTTAAAAGGTTGAAAAACACTGCTCTAGCCGGTACTTCCTGTACTCATCATACATTAGTCGAATACTATACAGTATTTTTATATTAAAAAAACCCACGGAGTAATAACCGATGTAATCGTTTTTTGTGGGTTATTTTTTGTTCTTTATGTCAATTGTGTATATTTGGAATATGTTTGGCACGACCTGTGGTAAAAGGCACATATGTAACGCAGAGACTCGAAGTGTCTGGCCCCTCATTTCACCTCCCCCAAATAATGTATTATTAAAATTCAGTGGTATACTCTGTTAGCCTGGCCGATAGTGTGATAACTCGTTATGTCATTTAAGTTAATATCCTTGATTTATTCGATTACAAATAGTAAAACAACCGGCCGTGACAGATTTAGGAGAATGTGGGTGACATAATGTTTGTGGGCAAGAAACGGGGAAGGTCTTCAAAAGATTTTCTTTCCATTATTATAGAAAAATGAAATGCCCGGAGAGAGGTAACACCCTGTATTATTTCCTGAGCTCAGCTACATGAAGTGGAATGGTGTTTTCATAACTGCTCAGCAAAACCTCCTTTCCATTCCAAAGACCATAATGCAGACCCTAGGGAAGGTAATATACTGCTCAAAGGTTCACTAAGAATGTCCTTACACCTGTGACGGTAGGGAGGGTTTGGCCGGGTTACGGGGTTTACACCCCAAGTCCCCCTCTAACGCTCGCCGGGAGCAAGGGTTTACCTGGGCTGAGCCCCAAGAAATGTGGATTTTACCCTTGTTTATAACCTGTAAATGTATTTCCCCCCTGTTTCCCCTGCCCCATTGTAAATGTCTGGGTTAATCAGTGTTTGCATACACACACACTGGATCATCCAGGGGTTAATAGCACAGTTTAAGGAAATTCCACTTTATGGTGTCTTTTCAGGAAACCTGGACTTCAAAAAGGTCTTAATTGGAGTGAAGTGAAAAGCAGAAGGGTTTTAATGTTAAAGGGGGCCCCCCCCCAAATGCTGCCTTTGTAATGTACCAGAAACCAAATGGTTTGGCCTCATCTGAGTCTAGTCACTTGCCTGTATGGCCACGCTTCCTCTCTCGCCAGTGCATATCAAAAGGGAGGGGAATTGGCAGATTGGAGCCTGTCTTACCCCAGGGAATTGGTTATGCAAGAAGCAAGCCCACTGCAAAAGGTTGTTCTTGATTGGGGGCCAGGGGGGGTCTACCCCCAACAGGATATCAAAAGTGAGTAACTTTAAATAAATATAAAGAATATTATGAGATGTCCTTGGCTGGAAACCAGCTAAGAATTACATAAGTGTATTGGCGGGAGTCAGCCGATTTGGGAGTCTAACCCTGTATATGTAAACCTGCGGCTAAATGCCCAGATATTCATATACTCTATTAATTTTTCATATTACATGTTATGATGGGTCTCTCCTACGACCGTCAGGTTCACAGCCGTATTAATACTAATATCTCGGCACGTCGTGACTGTGTGTATTTAACGGAACAGGAAGTTATGCCATGAGTTTCAGTAAATATGAAATTTTGGTTGAATGTCTGAGAAACTGCAGCCCCCCTGCTATGATACTGAGAGGGAAGAGGATGTTTTTGTAACGTGGTAACTCCATCATTTACAACCAAGGTTTCCTGCAGGAGTGAACATGACAAAGTCCTCCCTGCTTTCAAAGGGTTTATTGATGGGGGCTACCCCAGCTGGAAGTCCCAAAATGAGTTCTTCGAAAAAAGCTTGAAAGGGAGGGAACGTTTGCTTAGAACCTGCACTTAGCCGTAAACTGACTGGGGTACCAGGGTTAAAATGATATTAGTCAAAGCCACCCTTTACCCCAAGTTGTTTCACTGCTGTTCCATTGTTCTTCATGCAAATGATCTTCAGCATGCATGTGTCCTGCCTTTTTTTGCTGTGATGCAACTTGGGGAATGGAGAAGTGGCAATCTGTAATCCTGCTGGCTTCGTTCCATAACTTTACGTAGTGTCTATATTTTGGCTGTTGTTTTATAATCTGTTGTTTTTCACCGTTATCAAGGAATAATTCTATTTATTTATCTAAGTCTCCGTCCAGTTTCAAACAAACCCAGTATATATATATTTATTATATAGTTTTTGGTGTCAAATTACAGCCTCTCGCAAGCTCTCGTGACCACCCCTTCGCTAATATATATGCAAACCAAACGTCAAACCGCTTATTTTGTTTTAGAACGCACATAGTTGGCGAGTTTTGAGGAGGGCGCCTTGTGGTGGAGCAACTTTAAATTTGAACCCCCAATCCGAGCCTGATAGCTCCCACATGAACTTTAACCTAACCTAATCAACAAGTGAGATCCAAATAATAAAGTGTTACACCTCCGTCAACTATTGATGTGTGAGAAATATAAATCCAACAGTGAGAGATGTTCTATTCAAAACCACATAGGTTTATACTTTGGAGTGGACTATTTTCTATATAGAAACAAAAATACCTTGATGGGTCAAGATATGAAGCTAGGTTCCATCACATGGTTCCTGACCATGCCCTGTGATATACTCCGGAATTATTGAGTTTACCAAAGATAATTGCACACCGATGTAAATGAAACATTATTCAGGTCCCGGCCTATCAGATAATATTAGGAACTCCTTCTGGAATTCTGGCCTTAATAATCAAAGCAAAAACACTTTGGCCTCAATAAATTGGGCAGTGCAAAATGTTTATTAAGGAGGGAAATTGATTAGATTTACCTCATTCACAGAGAAGCAGAGAGCTTTGGACTAGAATCCGATAATTAAAAAATGGTGTTGGTTTTGCTGACACGCGCATTTTAAGTGGAAACTTCTGTCTTGTACTTTTGTCACTGTTTTGTCACAGAAATTTGTATTTGTGATGGTGATGTTTTTCATAAAAAAGAAAAATTTAAAAAAATATATAAAATAAACAAATTTCGTGACAAAGCGCAAAGAAGTTTGTTAGTATGCGTATGCTCGGCACCCCCCCTCCCCGTTTAGCTATTTGCACTTCTATATTTATCGAACTATGAATTCCTTGTGTGTGTCTCGGTTCTCTCTGTGTGTTTGTCTCCCGTTCTGGTGTGTGCGTGTTGTTTTCTTGTGTGTCTCTGTGGTGTCTCCACTCCCAGTCTGCAGAGTGGTGTTTTTGGTGGCTGCGCACCGAGCCTGGCGTTCACTGTGCAGCTTCTCCAGTGCCAGAGGGCCTCTGTTCAGTTTGCCGTAGACCTCGTTAGGCTGCTGGTCCGATGTATCTCTCTGCACATGCGCTAAGGCCCCGAGGAACTTCTCCGACGTCAGGACGTACAACTAGCATCCATGATGCCTTTCCTTCACCACCATTATATTTCCCCATCAAACTCTGTATGTGAGAGCAACGAAGTTTCCCCTTAAAAAAATCCATGAATTAGAACTGAAACATAAGCATTTGACTCAAAAGCCGATGACAAGTGGAATTCAAGTAAGTTCTACTCTAAATTGTACAATTACCTCGCAACAGTGACACCGTTCCAAGAGAAGATCACAGCCATCAGCCGACCTAAAAAAATACCAATGATAAAATTAGATAAATAGCGCGGATTCCTGGCAAAACCAAAGCCCCGGGCCCGCACTGCTTCTCCTTTAATAATTACACGGATTAACTTTATACATACTGAACTGTCAGGAATCGGGAGCGCGTCCCCGCGCACACTCCCCTCCTTACCTGCTGCCGCCGCCCCTCGCACATTCTCGCGGTTCACACATCGCGCACGGGCTCATGGAGGAACCTTTGCTGACATTGCGGAGTCTGGCTCCGACCCCAGTTACTGCACGTGATGCGTGTTGCACCGCTCCCCTCTTCACATCAACCTCCTAACTTAACTCCCACCTGTCTCTGCATCCCAACCTATCCTTGGCCTCCGCTGAGCCATACCTTCATTCTGCTCTGCTGCCTCATTGGTCGAATCCCCCCTATTTATCTCAGCTGTGCCCTGCACTTTGGCTGAGCCTATTTCCCGGTAGCATTGTTTCTTCCCACTTCATGGTTCGTAGCCTTGTCTTGCCTTATACCTCGCCTTGGCCTTGCAGATGGTTTTCCTGTGTAACTGACCCCCCTTGCCCCTTGGACTCCGCTCTTCTGGATTACTGACCCCGGCTTGCCGCTGACTTCCACTTCTTCTCCAACCTGACCCTCGTCATTCAGAGACCTCTACCATTCTAACCTGGCTCCAACCTTGACCACGACACTCGGACTTCTCCTTTCTACTGCTTCCAACCTCTGACCTCGGCAAAGTATCACGACTTTCTGTCTTCTTCAATCCTCCCGACCGGCTAACCTTGCCAGATCCACTCTCCCTCCGGATGTGCCTCGTGGCTTTTGGGTGTGCCATTTATACCCTTCAAACCTCAGTCCGGATCCCGTCTTGTGTGTGGTGTGGCACTGCGTTATCATGACCACACGATCATGTTAAATCAGACATGCTAGAGTCCTGTAGAGGGAGCGGGGTTTGGCCCGTTAATTTATTATTATTGCACCCAATCTGGCCCACGCCCCGACCTCCCAGGGAGGCAAGGGTTAACTGGAACTGCGTCCAGAATGGCTTCACCTTTGTCATTTCAGGAAAAATGTATGTTTCCCCTGTTCCCATGTTCATTATAATGTCAGTGTCTCTGCACACACACACACACCGGGACCATCCGGAAGGGCCGTGTTATAGTTGTATAGTGACTAAAGCCCTTTGTTAATTTTTCCTCCCGCCTTTTCAGGCACCATTTTGCATGTCCATAGGCCGCCTTGGAGCGCTTCCTTTCAATGATGAATCTAGCTTTTTGACCTGTTTCCCTGAAGACCAGCAGATGGCGTCCGAGAGGAGGGCGCGGTTTCCATTGTAAGGCAATGGGCTCATTTCTTCAATGGAGATTCCTCATCGGGCGGCCGCTTCCAGGAACGAGTTGGCAGCCGTCCCCACCGCGAAACCGCAAAGCGATAATGTCTGAAAGAAGAGGCCTTTCATCACTGATTTAGTCCAATGTCAACGTCAGGTGGCGTGGGAATCTAGGTTCTAGGGCCCCCAGAATCCAAATTTTTATTTTTGCCCTAGTTTCCAGGCCTCCCCTCACTCACCACCCACCGGTCCCAGAATCCAGACCCCCGGAAAGGGTAGCGCTGGCAGAGCGGAGTCACACTATATTTTCCAATGGCCGGCTGCAGAAGCCCATCACGAGAAACGGCTAAGTTCCCGAAACTCTCACTCATATCCCATATCTCCGGTTCTGGAGGGTCCCCAGGGCCCATGGTTTGGGGTGGCCTGTAAGTCATGTTCGCATGCGGGCGAAACATTCCGAACCTTCTCTGACCCACCCTACAGAGTATGGACCCCCTAAAGGTTCGGGAGTTTTTCCCATAGACTTCAATGGCGGCCGGTCCCATTGACTGGCTAGGTGGAGAAACCCCATAGGCTTCAACGACGACGATGCCCCGTTGAAAGTCTATGGCCTGCAGACTCCCAGCCGCCAGTGGCGGTGGATTGGCCCATTGAAAAGTCTATGGCGGCCGGAGCCGTTTTTTCAATGGGGATTTTAGTGGAAACTGTGATTTATTTTACAGCGGAGAATTGTGTGTTAAGTATGAGAACGGTTTTAAGTGGTATTTCTGTTATCTCTGGTTCTGAAGGTCCACAGCGGGCTGAAACTTGGACTCCTATAGTGTCCCTGTTTTCCGGCAGTAAGGTCTGGAAGTTAGGATCTGCTGGACCTAATAACGGAACCGGATATTTTAATATGTAATGTGTTTTAACTTTACACTGTAATTCCAAAGCAGGGATAAAAAAACCCGCGAAGATCCTTCACACAAAGGAATCAAATGGTCAGGGGGGCGCCCAAAGTCTAGGAACCCAAGTACTGATCAAAGACTCCGCCACTCTCAATTGTTACAATGAGGGGCTAGAAACAATCAAACTGGAGTGGTTTGTAATTGTTATATCTTTACACTTACAAACAATGAAGATTCGCCAATATCGTCATCAGGTAGACTGGCGTCGCCCCCTGATTTGATGTGGGGGGTATGGTTAAACTGTGGTTTCCCCGTTAGGGATTGATACAGATATTGTTCCAATAGTCCTGTAATTCAATGTTCAGAATAAGGGTTACAAAGGTAATATAAAACTGTGTCAACCATACAGTTTTCTTGTTCTTCTGATTTCACTTGAATGTCACCGATTGCTGGGGAATTGCTAGCTGAAACTTCTTCATTCCAACCCTGAGTAATGTTAACTTCTTAGCCTGTTTAATTTGTACTATTTGCTGTGTTCACCTTTTTAAGAATAATATATTTATTATATCTAAGCCTCGTTCAGTTCAAATCCGATTTAGTTGTTGTTTGTTATCATCTTGTCATAAGTTACCGTTACAGTCACATGCCTGGCTATCCCAAGCAGTATAGTATCTGCTGCAATGTTCGTTACCGCACTCTCTCAGTACTGAATGGATATATATATGCCAAATACTGACAAATAGATTGAAAGTTCCCTTACAACACCTGATTAACCTAGCCCAATGGGGCGAAGTATAATATGAGGAAGTTCACATCCCACACTATATCCAGAAAACACAGGTCCACCACAATGTTCCTCTATCTCCCATGGATGCTCGAAACCTTCGACAGAGTTGCTGGACTTTCATGGAGAGTTTTCATGGAAAACAGACAAAAAATGGGGGAGCACAGGTTGAGAGACTATACAGACTTGTGGTATACTTCAATAGTGTGAAACTTGGATGTGAGATGAGGATTGTAATTAGTGACTGCGCATTCACCCACGACCTCCGTAGGAGTACGGGACATTGGGTGTGGGGGATCACAGGACACTGGGTGGGAACACCAGACATGGGCTGAGGTGATATGGTTAAGGTGATGCGGATAAGCATGATGTTTGTAATGTGTTATATGTTCTCAGTAAGTGTTAGTTATTGTTTTATCGTATACGTGTGTTTATGTATTTCTTACCCAGGGCTATCTTTCATACGGGGACCTGGGTAAGTGGAGGCCTGCACCAGTGATGGTAAGGGTTTCCCCAGGCTCCCAGCTAGCGGAGGCTCAGATCTCCTGGAGCCACAGGTGTGATACAGTTACCAGTATGCCCGTAGAAAGAGGTGTGTCGCAGGAAAGGACCGGTTAGACCACAGGGGCCAATGGATATTGGGTGGGTCAGGCCGGTTCACAAAAAGGGCTACACTCCTTTCAGGAGTTCTGACTAATACAGTTAGTCCCTAACTAACAGTGGGAGAACTAACCTCTTTCCCCACTTTACACTCTATACCTGCAGCTTTCCACTTGTAGTCTCTCACAGGGCTGTCTGTGTGTCTGTGTATGTGCCTTATCATCAGCACAGCAGCAGCACAGGAAACTGTCTGTGTTGCCTTTTACATGGTCACCTGGTTAATTAAGGCTCATATGTGAGGGAAGGGAACACACCCTGGAAGGTGCTGGGTCCTATGTACCCTCCCCTCAAACACCTTCTGCTTCAGTACATCTCAATGTATCCAAGTATATATGTATAGTTAAACAGATTCATGCTACAGTAATGGCACGTGCTTCTCTTCTATTTTTTCATTACTATTCTGTGGATGTGGTCCTTCTTTCTGAAGCTGCGCATCCTGCTACTGCTTTTTATTTTTCGGATTTGTCGTCTATTGGACACTTTTTTTCACATGGACTTCCCCATCACTGGTTTGATTTAATAATATCGAACATTGTGTGTGTGTGTGCCATTCACACCCCACGCTCCATACATTGTGACTGCTCCCTCTTTTTTATTTATCTGTTGGGTAATATCCCCAACAGCAGAGAGGGCCCTGCTGGTGGTGCTGAAGATTGGCTTGGCAGAGGCCAGACCTGCGGCTCTCTGCTAGATTTGGAGATGGGCTGTCACTACACACGGCAATTCCTCCTCCCCTGACGGTTTTTTATTGAAGTGAAACTTCCTTAGTGGCACCTCATTCGTGATGGGGCAAAAATGGATTGTGGAGACAGAAATGAAACGGATGTGACGTCAGTGCTGGCAGTTGAGGCCGGGCTGTGTTCTGGCTCAGGAAAACAACAAAAATGGGGGAGCACAGGTGTTGAGAACTATACAGACTTGTGGTATACTCAATAGTGTGAAACTTGGATGTGAAGAGAGGTTGTCAAATAACATAAACACTTACACGGCCTGTGTGTAAATGCTTGCACATCAAGGTATCTTTGCTTTAGATGTTTCTCTCTTCTGTCTTCTTTCCTCTTGTGCTTTTCTTCTCCTCTGGTGTGCTTT
>WSYH01001282.1:110406-130242 GCA_036426205.1 Ascaphus truei | reverse complement strand
GGGGGGGATGTGCTAACACCAGTCAGAATACGGACACATACGGGGGGGGGGGATGTGCTAACACCAGTCAGTATACAGACACATACTGGGGGGGGGGGGGATGTGCTAACACCAGTCAGAATACGGACACATACGGGGGGGGGATGTGCTAACACCAGTCAGTATACAGACACATACTGGGGGGGATGTGCTAACACCAGTCAGTATATAGACACATACTGGGGGGATGTGCTAACACCAGTCAGTATACAGACACATACTGCTTTGAATAGCCAAACATTTTCTGCCGGACATTGTCCATAAGAGTGTGCTATTTCCATAAGGCACAAGCAATGCACCACTACGAAACCATTTACTTAGCGTATTTTTGTAGTTAAGTTTAAAACGTTGTACTCATTTAATAACATCTGTTGAAATGCAGGAAAAGCGGTGTGTAAAATTGAAATCCAGAAAGAAAAAACCCCAAAAGGCAATGAGAAGTCCAGCTCCACATGTCATGCCAGACCAGAGAAAAAGGTAAGCTCCCGTGTGATCACAGCGTGAATCTGCGTGTACGGTGACATGTACAGTACAATACCTGTCATTTCCAGTGCTGTTTCATGCGGTATGTGTGCTGTTATATGCCGCGGCTTACCAGGCAAATCGTATTTCTCTGGCCTTTCAGGAATAAAATGAAACAGTACTTTCAGGAGGAAGCGTGTGTGACAGTGAGGGGTTAACTAGGCTCAATAATAAAGGTTAAGCCCACTTGGTTACCCCTGATCCGTGTGTAAAGGTTTTACGGAGCGTCAGCTCTTGGACCCAGCTGTCGTGTATGCATCACTGAGACTGCGTAGAAATGATGCGACAATTCAGTATTTTCTGTGTTTTGCCTTTCCAGGGGTGCTGGGCAGCGGTGCTCGCGAGGCTGTGAGTTTGAGGGTGGGTTTTGCCTTACCAGGGGTGCTGGGCAGCGGCGCTCGCGAGGCTGTCAGTTTCAAGTTTCTCTGCAATACCCTCTCTCAATCAGATTGTTGCTATGTATCGGGGTTCCCGAGTTATGGGATACCCCAAAGATGTACCCGGGAATCAGGTGAGATTCTCGGGCACATTGAAGCACAGTGCTCCGGCAAACGTTCTTGCGCCTCACCGCCAGGGTTAATTGTTTCAGCACAGACTGGAAAAGTAAAGCGGGTATGGGGGATCACGGTATCCCCAGAACGGTCCCGGGGTCCCCAGTATAAGGTGGGATGCCCAGACCATGCCCAGTCACTCTGAACCTGGTATAGGGGTTCAGGGGGTGCTCCAGCTATATTGGAAAGCTGTGAGGGTTTTTATTGTGTGGGTACAGTAAAGTCAGGTTGTGCAGTGTGCCAGGGATAAGGCTGGTAAGAGTAGGGAACACATTCTTATTCTATCCCTGACACCGGACCAGGAGACTTATACCCGTTAAAGCACAAGACACATAAGCAAAGTGTATTTTATTAAAGGTTTTATTTAATAAATGTAAATGCTTGTGACGGTATATATATATGTGACTGTGGGATTCCAAGTCCGTGGTTCCGAGAGACCAGATTGCTACCAAGCTGGACGCCACTGAGTCTGCTCGGGACCCGGAGTTGAAAGCCTCAGGGATGCCAAGGTGTTATAACAGGAGGAATACTGCAGTTATACATGAGAACCTCCGTCCTGGGCTAACAAAGGGCTATCCGGCCACCATTTGCCCAGCCTCAGACTCTGAGGAGCCAGGACAGCGGGTGGGCTCGATATGCTAAGAGGCAGAGGTGCTAGGTTGGCGCATGCCCCTTAGAATCCAAATCAGTGCCCACCCGGCTTCAGAATACCGGCAAATCGGTGATTGGCTGGCAGGAGAGTTCACACGCGCTGATTGGTTGTAGGTGTTTCTGAGTGGGACTCTAAAACCTATAAGAAACCTTGCAGCCAATCAGGACCTCAGATTCAAGCGCCAAACCATCAGCAGCAAATTCAAAGATGCTCTGTAAGGAATAGACGCGAGCCGGCTTCAGAGATTTTGACTCAAGAAATTTTGTAAGTACCGCTTTTTGAGAACGTTGCGGTCACGGCTGGCATTGCGTTCCAGGACTTTCATGAGTCCTTCCCGGTCATTGGAAAGGGCTCCTGCAGAGGTCGTTTGTTAACATTTCGTTTTAAGGAAGAATTATTATTATTATTAGTCCCGTTCCCGGTAAGTGTGTTTTCAGTGTAAATTGTGTTACTTTGTGTGTGTCATATGCTGGAATAAATTACAATTTATTTTACTGCTTTGTCTTGTTCAATCAAATGATCCCGGGAGGAAAAGGTGTTAATAACCCTAGTCTCCCGTGACAGCGTGTATATGTCACGGGACCAGCGTGTATATGTCACGGTAGACCAGGTCTTATCTACACATTAATACCGGGATTCTGCACTGAGCACACAAGATGAGTAAAATAAATTGTAATTTATTTATTTTCAGATAGACACACAAATCTTCACAATTTATAATTAATAAAACACTTACTGGGATGGGGGAACGAAAATTAACGGTAATTGGAACAAAACAAAGTCTCTGTACACCCCTGCACGCATGCAAGTGGGTGTGCGAATTGATCCGTGTAACAGTTCCTGGCTAGGGGCACAAGTTGCCACCCCTATATCTTTGCCAAAAGGAAAAAGTTTGTTCAGTCCTTACAGGGTTCGTTCGGGAACCCTTAGCTCTAACGAATTCCAGAAGAGGGGCACGATCCTTGGTTACGATATAATTAACCCCTCACACTCCGGAACCGCTGACGCTGGCACTTGGTGAATCTGATGAAATCTTCAGATGGAACTCACTGGGACTGGGCTGCAGGCATTCTTATAGGGTCAAGGGCCCTATACTTAACATCTACACCCAATTCTCTCGTGGGAATAACTTTACCCACCAATCCCAGACTTTCCAGTAGTTTGCAGAAAGGGCAGAAGTTGCCTCCCGGTTTGCACAGAGCATGTGTTAACTTGACACCTAGGCTACTTAGCATACCGTGATTGAAGAACAGGTACACCTAAGTGAACCAATAAGGTGCTCTAGAGGTATATGGATTGCTGGATCATAAAGTATCTTTGACAAAGGCCAATCGGCTGAAACGCGTCAAAGTACCTGCTAGCTCCACTTTTGTTACAATAAAGTTTTTTCCAGTCATCTGACCAGCTTTCAATTTGTCCGCACGGCTGTGCACCGCGTTCTTTCCCTCCACGGGGTGTCTCTACTTAGCATACCGGGTCCAACCCCTTACCTGGCGACAATAAATCTGGGGTTTAGCTACCAAGTGTGAAGTGCCCATACTCCTCACCGGTATCTGGCCATTACAATATCCCGGCCATCCTAACACCTAGGATCTCTGAGGCTTTTCAACTCCGGACTTCCCATTGACACTGAGGCACCAAGTCTGCAGGGTGCCCTGGAAGTACGGAGATGAGAAATCCCTCAGCTCATTCACCCTTAACATATTTGCATGTTAAAGGATTTATTCCCGAGCTGACAGAAAAAGTTTCCTGTCTTTACATTTAAAAACACCAGTACAAGACAGTTTATTTATAAAAGTATGTTCTGCTTATGCAACTATTATAAACCTTATACTGTATGTATGTGTATGGTTTCTCTTTTTACCTATCTGCACTCCAAAAATTAGATTGCTAGCTCACACCTAGCGCAAGCTAGCCACTTAATTGGACGGGCTGTGATGTGGTCTGCGGTTTAACCCAGTTCCCACGCCAATATACTTTCCCCCTTCAAGTTAAGTGGCTAACGAGACCGGTAGATACATTTCGACAGAAAAGCACTTCAGCTAAAGCTAAACCGCAAACCACTTATCCATGACACAAGGCAACCTAACACCCTTTGCTAAACAGCCAGACGCTGTGGAGCCTCGCACCGTGGGGGTGCAGGCTGCAGGTTTTCTGGGACCTGGACACCAGAGGTTTGAAAAGCTCTGACACAGGTCAGATTCTTCAGTTCTAAGTGTTCTAAGAGATCCATCTTGTGTGATTCACCTGAGATTCAGTCCCACTGGAGAAGTGGCCTGGAATATTTTGCTGTGTGTTTGCAATTAGGAAAGATTAGTTTTGTTATCCCAGTTTTCCAAAGTAAGTGTGTCTTTTTACTGTATTTTTGTGTAACGTAGTTGTGTGCGTTCATTAGGTGAATAAACGCAATTTATTTTTATCTCTCTGCTTGCTCAATCAATGATCCCGGTAATTAAAAGTGGTAATAAGCTGGTCTGACCGTGACACTCACAGGTGTCCCGTACGGGATAAACATATTTTAACAAACCGTTGAATAAGTTAAACAAAGTTGCTAGAAAAGGAGTTTAACTTGAATCAATCAGGGTTACCGTAAACCCTGCTTTTGGATTGGGTTATTACCAGTGAATCCTACAAGCACTTATAAGACTTCTTCATGTTTTAATCTGCTTCTAATTATGTACATTTTATATTTGTTTCTACAGTTACTTGGAGGCAAAAGCACACCTAGGCAAAGGTATAAATGCAAGAAACGAGTGAATTTCTGCAGCCCGGCAGCCACGCAGATCCCTGCCAGTACTCATGCTGGTGCCAACAGTGTAAGCAATATTACTGACCGCTCAAAACGGGACAAAGGCACAGCAACGGCCAAGAATGTTACACAATTGGACCCTCACAGTGTGAAACCTCGCTAAAACTCAAGTAACAGTTTGTCCTCGTCACGGGAGACCTGCACTTTTACACCGAAACCCCCGGGATCACCAGCACCAGGCAGGACAAGGCCGTTAAATAAAATGGGGTTAATTCTGGCAGGTATGAAAGGAAGAAACCCGGGCTCTGCGGACTTCTGCAAAGAACATGTATTAGCCAATAGCTGGCGTTTCGGCCTCATACGTGTGCGCCATTTGCTTTTCAGAAAGGCCCTTGAGGCCGAAATGTCAACTATTGGCTAATAAATGTTCTACGCAGAAATCCGCAGTGCCCGGGTTTTTCCCTTTCATACTGTACATGATATTGGGAGTACCTCGCAGAGATTCCTGAACCAGGAGCACCGGTATTTATAGCATTGTTTCCCCCTTGGGGAGTGCAGCATTAGGCCTGGGACATAGTACGGTGAGCCTTGCTGAGCCGCGCTGAGCAGATGCACTTAACCCCTGTATCTGTCATCAGCGCGACTTTAGCAGCCACTTCCGCATGCGTGCGGAGGCTCAGGTATTTTGGAGAGACAGGCAAATTTAAAATTTGCCGCTCAGGGAAGCGGAGGAGCGGTCACGTGACCGCTCACATCCAATGGGAGCAAGGGACTAGCCCTGCCTCCTGCCCGCCTCCGATCTGCCTCCCGACACACCTCCGGCCTGCCTACGCACCGCCCCCAAAGTGCGCTCACTGCCTCGTCTGCCAGGACACAGAAAAGCTCCAGTTTGAGATGCGAGGCAGAGCAGGAGCGCTGATCAGCGCGGCCCGAAGCACCATGCCCGAGGCCTGACCCTTCAAACCGTTAATTCTGGCACGCTAGCAGACAAAACAAAGATGTACAGAAGATACAATACCAACTGGGGGCCTGGGAAGTAGACTCTAGCCTCGCTAGGTGCAGGGGCCTGCTTCAAGGCTTGCCCTGTCCGCTTCTCGTCCAGGATATCAGAGGGCTGCACACAGCAGAGCCTCTGACATGTATCTCCAGCTGGTCACTGTAAAGATCCAAACTCCTTCACAGAATGACTCTCTGTCTCTCCGATGCTCTCCACACTCCTTCCCAGAGTGTCTCTCTCCCTGTGGGATAACAAACTCCTGCTCTGACCAGCAGTGTTCCTTATATACCCCTTGGTGGCTATCCTTTAACATGGGACGGGGACTGTTGGTCAATCAGAGCAAACCTGATTGTCCACTCTTTCACATTCACCAAATGCCTGTAACACCTCCACGCTCCTAACCATTGTCTCAATACACATTTATCTGCAGGAACGTCAGCTGGTTAAATCACAGAGTCCCCTCCAAGAAATGCAACTCACATGCAAATCACATTACAAGTCTGCTATCTTAGAAATGAGCACATACAGTCACATAATCCAATTAACACTTTACAGGGCTGACCCCAAATCACATCACAGTGCTTACACATAGATCACAAAACACTTTACCTCATATTGCTTGCTCAACTAGACTTGGGGATTGCATTGACAGGGAATAAGGTGCTTTGGAATACATTCTCGCATACATAGTGCATTATACATTCCCTGTTCTCCCCCAGATATTAAATACATTTGGGTGAAATAAGCCTTACATAGGGGGCCAAGTTACATGGATTTAGGGGTAGCTAGCTGGGTGTCATTTCAGTTTTGGGATGTCGGCTATCCCTACCGTCACAGTCCTAGTCACTTCTATCCTGTTTACCTGTGTGGTACGTGGGAAAGGGTTTTAATTATGGTAGACCAAACACAATGGTTATTCACCCTCCCGGCTTTTTTAATATTTAAAAATAAAGACTCTTGTCTGATTTTATTTTTAAAGTTGCAAATGCCGAAATGTAAACCATTAGATGCATGTAGGTTTGTAATTGTAATTACCAAGTATAACATGGAGTAGCCACTTGTAATACCTGAAGGCTACTTCCCCACTGGCAGTATGCCGTCCCTGATCTCTCAGATAGCCGCAATGCTTCTTACAGGTCATATTCAATAGAAGTTTCATGTCCAGAGCTTGTTGTAAAATAGAACAGACTGAGGCCATGGTTTATTTGCTTTGAAGGCGTTTCCCTGTGCTGAGGCGTTTCCTTGTGCTGAAGGCAGTTTCAGCAACATTTATTTAAATTGAGCTGAACTCTTTCCCAGCAGTGGGAAGCGATTTGACAGCATATGTACTGTGTACTTAACCTAAGGATTAAATTGTACTTTATTTTAGTTAGAATTGCTACATTCTTTGGTATATTTCTTTACATTTCTCACATATATTTTCCCTTTACCTCCTGTGACCTGGGTAATTATTGTACTTGGAATAATATGTATTAAATAACATATACTACTTGGTATAATGTAGTGACTGTTATCCGTTTTGCTCCCTATATAGAACAGGGTGTAGCTAAACATGCGCAGGTCCCCAGGCAAAAAAAAAATCAGGGCCCCATTAATATTAATACTGGCTGCAATTTTTTTCTCCCTCCCCCATCCTCTCCCTGATCCTCTCTCTCATCATTCCACCTCCTCATCATCTCTCCTCCCTATCATAATCATATCTCCCACTCATCATCATCATCTCTCTCCCTCATCATCATCTCTCCCCCTCCTCATTATTATCGCTCCTCCCCATCATCACTGTAGACGGACGTTCACAGAGGTACACACTTGGAGACTTTATAAGGTGAAATTATAACGAGGCTTTATTGTGCCTTTTCCTTAACATTAGGAAACCATCCAAACAAGGGGGAAACAAAGCTTCTATTCACTTGGGAGTGGTTCTAGTGAAATACCATGCAATTCACAACTCCCTTAATTAAGCATGTCTCCCAGCCCCAAACATATAGCATGAAATAAGCAGATATAAGAAGTCTCTTAAGAATGAAAGTCTTATCTGTTCCTTGGAGGGAAAATCTCAGTTCCTGGTTCAGCTCCCTTCCCTCAGGGTGTGTCAGCATTCAGGTTTAGAAGTTTCCCCGGTGTCTTGAAATCAGCTATGCTGTGTCTTCTGGCAAAGCTCAAGACAGGTCAGCTCCAGAGATCTGTGTTCTCTTGGTCAGTCTCTCCTGGGAGACTCAAGAACCCCTGCTCTGTCTCCAAAGTTCAGCTCACAAGTGAGCTAAGGAGTCGCTTCCTGTCTCAACAGACAGGCTTTTGTAAGCAATCTAAATCAGGCAGGTGGTGTTTATTAATTGACTACCAGCAGTTAACCACCACACTGCTAGATTAAAGGCACATTACTTGAACAGGGATTACTCCCCTGTTACATACCTCCCCTGTTTGTGGGAAGCTCGGGCTTGCCACGGCCAAAGCCCATCCTTCCACTCTCATTCTAGATATCTCTGTGACTTGAATGAGAGTGGATGGAGGAAGAGAACCCTCAGTCCTGCTGGGATTGGAGCCCTTTCTCCAGTTTATTCCTGTCTCCTCCTGAAGGTGTTTGAGATCAGCACCCCTCAGTCGCTCGAGGAGGACTTTTTCCAAGTATAGTCTTTTTTCTACGTGCGCGGTCATGAGATTTCCCTCGCGTCGGGTGCTCGTCTTATTGTAGGCATACTGTATGGCAGCAGTTGCAGAGCGTTTAAAAACAGCCCTTTGAGTTTTCCGCTCTTGAAGCTGTCGCTCTGCCCTTTTCCCACTCAATGGGGTTGCTAGTTCAGCCTCTTTGAGATTAAGTTGCAATTCCACACCCACTTCCAGAGAATGTCCCATCTTTTCAGCTTCATCAGCTAAGGATTCTTCTGGTTTTAATTCAGCACGTGTACCTTCTTTTGTTGCCTGCTGGGTGACTGAAGGTTTTGCTAGTGCTTGTTTAGGTAGTTCAAATTTTGCAACCTTGTCTTTCAGATGAGCGGTATTCCCAGCTCTCACTGCACCCTTGTCTTCATGGGTTTTTGAGGCTGTGGGATACTGACGCTTAGTCAGGGTCAATACTTGTCCTTGTAGGACTGTAATCTCATCCGCGAGAGATCCCTGGTTTTTGAGTGCATCTTGCAAGTCTCTTCTCAGGGAATTTATCTGCGCACTTTGCTTTCTCTGAGTCTGTATCAGTGTCTCCTTCATATTCTGGAGCTCTGTAATTTTTGTCGTCAAGGTTGCCACTGCGTCTGTTTTCTCCTTGGTGTACTGACTCAAGGGAATGGAACAGTCTCTCTGTCTCTCCAGCTCTTGCTCTAGTTTCTGAGCCTTCTCATGCTCCCTCTCATACAGAGTATTGTATTGTATTGTATGTCTTTATTTATATAGCGCCATTAGTGTACATAGCGCTTCACAGTAGTAATACATGTGGTAATCAAATAAATAACAGATAATATAAATAACAGATCATGGGAATAAGTGCTTTAGACATAAAAGTAACATTTCGGAAGAGGAGTCCCTGCCCGAGGAGCTTACAGTCTAATTGGTAGGTAGGTAGAACGTACAGAGACAGTAGGAGGGAGTTCTGGTAAGTGCGTCTGCAGGGGGCCAAGCTTTATGTATCGTGTTCAGAATATCCACAGTGCTATTCATATGCTTCTTTAAGCAAGTGTGTCTTAAGGTGGGTCTTAAAGGTGGATAGAGAGGGTGCTAGTCGGGTACTGAGGGGAAGGGCATTCCAGAGGTGTGGGGCAGTCAGTGAAAAAGGTTTAAGGCGGGAGAGGGCTTTAGATACAAAGGGGGTAGAAAGAAGACATCCTTGAGAAGAACGCAAGAGTCTGGATGGTGCATAGCGAGAAATTAGGGCTGAGATGTAAGGAGGGGCAGAAGAGTGTAAAGCTTTAAAAGTGATGAGAACAATGGAGTGTGAGATGCGGGATTTGATCGGAAGCCAGGAGAGGGATTTCATGAGAGGAGATGCTGAGACAGATCTCGGAAAGAGTAGAGTGATTCTGGCAGCAGCATTTAGGATAGATTGTAGGGGAGACAGGTGAGAGGCAGGAAGGCCAGACAGCAGGAGGTTACAGTAATCAAGACGGGAGAGAATGAGGGCCTGAGTCAGAGTTTTAGCAGTCGAACAACAGAGGAAAGGGCGTATCTTAGTTATATTGCGGAGGAAAAAGCGACAAGTTTTAGAAATGTTATGAATGTGAGGGGCGAATGTGAGAGAGGAATCAAGTGTGACCCCTAGGCAGCGTGCTTGGGCTACTGGGTGAATGACTGTAGTTCCAACAGTAATGTGGAAGGCGGTAGTAGGGCCAGGTTTGGGAGGAAGTATGAGGAGCTCTGTTTTAGCCATGTTGAGTTTAAGGCGTTGGAGGGCAATCCAGGATGATATAGCAGAGAGACATTCAGAAACTTTGGTTTGTACAGCAGGTGTAAGGTCAGGTGTTGAAAAGTATATTTGTGTGTCGTCGGCATAGAGGTGATAATTAAACCCAAAAGATGTTATTAGGTCACCTAGAGAGAGTGTGTACAGAGAAAAGAGAAGAGGTCCCAGGACAGAGCCCTGGGGTACCCCCACAGAGAGATCAATAGAGGAGGAGGTGTTAGCAGAAGAGACACTAAAAGTACGATGGGAGAGGTAGGATGAGATCCAGGATAGAGTCACCTGGTATCGAAGCTCCGCCTCCAATGATGCTCTGGTAACATTCAGCATGGCCTTTAGCTCCTCGTACTGCTCTGTGGGGACGTACTGGGTATTCAGACATTCCTTCGGCGCGTGTACCTCTTTAGCAGCCTGCAGCTTTTCTTCCTGCAGCGTTTGCTGCTTCTCCTCAGCATACTGGAGGTGTGTACGCAGACCTTGCAGTTGGTTCTGCAGTCGGTGCTCTGCTTCAAACTTTTCCTTGACTTCTTCTGTCAACTGAAATTTTTCTTCTTTCAGTTTTAAGTTTAAGTTGAAGTCTGACGCTTGCTTGGGGATAATCGGTGCAGTGCTAACATACCTGAATGTATTATAACTAGATTGCTAGGTGTAATCTCTCATTAGGTATGCTGAATGTGTGGTTGCTAGGTAAAAAAAAAAAAACTTCTGTTTGCTTTACACCATTTACTTGCTAGGTACAGTCCCTCCGCTTCAGCAACAGAATTTGGTTTTCTGCCTGAGTTCAGTAATTTTCAGTCTCATCTTTGGGTATTATGGCATTCACACTTCACACTTTGGGTGTCTGTTTTTGCTTCCAAGATATATATAGGCAGACTTTTTTACTTGCAGAAAAAAAAACATTCTTTGCAGTGGACTATTTCTTTCATTCCCGGCAGGGTGACTCAACACTCAGCAATTGGCTTTGAAAAACCTTTTACACAGTTCAGCAATCCCTTTTTCCACTATAGGGCAATTTTACACTCAGCATTTGTTTGCTAAAAATTCCCCTGCTTCAGCACAGTCTTGTATGAATTTTCACACTTTTCTGCATATACTCCATTCACAGCTGGTAGCCCTATGCGGTGTGGCAACCTTTATTTGCAAAATCAGTACCACTCGTGGGTCACCATCTGGATTCACTGCTTAAGCGAAACTTTTGAAAACAACAAACACCTATCCCTTTTTAAGGGTGACTCACTTCTTGAACCCTGACTATGGCTGGAAGGCAAAACCCCTATTTCAATGACCATATTACACTTTGTGATAGGCAAATAAGGTTTAGTATTGAATCCCAGGCAGTAAATAAACAGAGACTGTGACTTGTATACTTGCTAAATATATACTGAGTCCAAATTCTATGAATATTGTTAGGTTCTCCGATAAGCCCTCAGGTTAGCTGGCCTGTTCCTCAATGCACCAATCTTGCTAACCTGCTCTGTATAGGCGTGAATATAAAAGCAGTGATACCAGTGAGTGAATATATATATATGAATATATCTGTACTCACTAATTGTAGGCGTCTTCTTGAACCGTCCGCGTGCTTCAATCTTGTAAATGTCCATAGATCCGAAATTGAGAGACGATGCACAGCGTGGGAACAAAGATTAGCGGGACTGCTTGTAACTGGTACAAAAAATCCTTTATTAGCGGCACATAGACACAGCAAGGAAAAAGAACTCCCTCTGACGCGTTTCACGCCACTAGTGCGCTTTATCACAGAGTAATTGACATACAAACACTCATACTTAAGTACCCACGGTTCCCTCGTTCCGTAGCCAATAGAAAACAAATAAATCTGAAGCCACCCCACAGCTGAGGTATTCGTGACCTCCATCTGTAATCATAGGTGGGGGCAGCCTTCCACGGACGGAGAAATCGTGGGTATGCAAACGCTAACACTGATTGGATGCGGGCTGTCCCTTTAGTAAACTATCATAGTACATGCATATGAATTGGAACTAAGTCCCGTCCCCAATATTCACTTGAACAACAAATAATAAAACAACAGTAGTTGAAAATTAAAAGCAATCCCTTGCTGATGTTGGAATTTAGTTTCAAAGTAAATTATAACATTACTTAAGTAAATATCTGAAATCCCAAACCGGACCACTTGTTTAGAGCCGCATACCTGAATAACTAGCACATTACATTCAGACCTTATACATATATGCAGACTATATACATACTACTCATATATGATGGAAATAGAGTCTCCAGACACACTTCACCCAATGCGGCAACATGCACACAGGCTGTTACCATTTCCGCCTGCGGTAGAAATTAAGATCTAACCTTATAAAAAAACTCCAACAGTGTACATGGTACCATTGTATATAACTGTCTATGCATTATTTAAACATTATTGAAATCACAAAGTGAACAACAGCTATTCACTACCACACTTTCTGGTCTGGCTGTGTATAAAAAATATTCCTTTAGAATTAATTTTTTTCTATCCAAACATACTTGTTTCAACAACGTATCTATAAACTGTTACCAGTTCAAAGGCAGCAGCTGAGATATAGCCCCGTAGGAGTCTAACAATAAACACGGTAACATTGTATGTGGCTGTCTATGCATTAGTTAAGCATTGTAGGAATCCCATTTTTGGCCAGAAGGTTGCACTCCTATCCTTTCCCATAAATAAATCTCACTTCATAACATGTTATTCTGTAAATAAATTACAATTTATTTTATCTCTTGCTTTGCTCAATCAAAGGGTCTGGGTATTTTGGTGTTAAAAGCATTGGTCTCCCATGACAGGCAGGAAGGCCGGATACCAGGAGGTTACATTAATTGAGACAGAACTTTCGATGTATGCACTGTTTTCAGCGGGTACTTGCAAAGAGAAGACAGAGTATAAGCCTAAAAATGCTTGAAAATGCTTTCATACGGCACAGGAGGCTTCTTTACCGTTAGCACTACTTATTAATATGACCCTTATTTTCATTAACTCATTTCGGGTGAAAATAAGTTATTTTACATGTATTAATCTCTGGAAAATGGTGAAGCTAGTGTGCTTTAGTACGTGAGCGGATGAAAAATCACAATGTAATTAAAAATACTGTAAAGTCGCAACCACCCGCAGACTCCCAATCCTGTTCCAAAGAGTCGTCAGGACTCAATATGTTCTCAACATCATGCAGAGTACCTACATACAGTTAGGTCCGGAAAGAATTGGACACTGACACAATTTTCATAATTTTGTATGCCACCACAATGGATTTGAAATGAAACAACCGAGATGCAATAGAAGTGCAGACTTTCAGCTTTAATTCAAGGGGTTGAACAAAAATATCGTATGAAACGTTTAGGAATTGCAACCATTTTCATACACAGTCCCCTTATTTCAGGTGCTCAAATGTAATTGCACAAATTAACACAATCATAAATAAAATGTTCATTTTTAATACTTTGGCGAGAATCCTTTGCAGGCAATGACTGCTTGAAGTCTGGAACTCATGGACATCACCAAACGCTGGGTTTCCTCCTTTTTGATGTTTTGCCAGGCCTTTACTGCAGCTGTCTTCAGTTGTTGTTTGTTCGTGGGTCTTTCTGCCTTAAGTTTTGTCTTCAGCAAGTGAAATGCATGCTCGATCGGGTTGAGATCAGGTGATTGACTCGGCCATTGCAGAATATTCCACTTCTTTGTCTTAAAAAAACTCCTGGGTTGCTTTCGCAGTATGTTTTGTGTCATTGTCCAAAGAACTTCTCTGAATTTGGCTGAATCTGAACAGACAATATATCTCTATACACTTAAGAATTCATCCGGCTGCTTCTATCTTCTGTCAATCATCAATAAACACTAGTGACCCAGTGCCATTGGAAGCCATGCATGCCCATGCCATCACACTGGCTCCACCGTGTTTTACAGATGATGTGGTATGCTTCGGATCATAAGCCGTTCCAAGCCTTCTCCATACTTTTTTCTTCCCCTCATTCTGGTACAGGTTGATCTTAGTTTCATCTGTCCAAAGAATCCTGTTCCAGAACTGGGATGGCTTTTTTAGATATTGTTTGGCAAAGTCTAATCTGGCCTTTCTATTCTTGAGGCTTATGAATGGTTTGCACCTTGTGGTGAACCCTCTGTATTTGCTCTCGTGAAGTCTTCTCTTTATGGTAGACTTGGATAATGATATGCCTACCTCCTGGAGAGTGTTCTTCACTTGGCTGGATGTTGTTAAGTAATTTTTCTTTACCATGGAAAGGATCCTACGATCATCCACCACTGTTGTCTTCCGTGGACGTCCAGGCCTTTTTGTGTTGCAGAGCTCACCAGTGCGTTCTTGTTTTCTCAGATTGTACCAAACTGTTGATTTGGCCGCTCCTAATGTTCCTGCTATCTCTCTGATGGGGTTTTTTTTTTTTTGCAGCCTAAGGATGCCATGTTTCACTTGCATTGAGAGCTCCTTTGACTGCATGTTGTGAGTTCACAGCAACAGCTTCCAAATGCGAATGCCACACCTGGAATCAACTCCAGACCTTTTACCTGCTTAATTGATGATGTGAAAGAACGAAGGAGTAGCCCACACCTGCCCATATGAAACAGCGTTTGAGTCAATTGTCCAATTACTTTTGGTCCCTTGAAAAAGAGGGGGCTACATATAAAGAGATGTATTCCTAAAACCTTTTCCAATTTGGTGTGAATACCCTCAAATTAAAGCTGATAGACTGCACTTAAAGCCCATATTCATTATTAACTTAACTTGAATTTATTTTGGTTAAACAGCCGAAATAACTAAACTTGTATCAGTGTCCAATTATTTCCGGACCTAACTGTATATACCTACATTCATGTATATACCTATAACAGTATCTACACATCAGGGCTCATTTACAATGCCGTTTATAATTACAGTACAGACTACATGATAACATAATGTGTGTGTGTGTGTGATGTTAGGAGAGACCGGCTATACCCAGAGGGAGCTTTACAAGCCGCCGTCCCTTGGTATTGTGGGACCCACGTATAATATATATATGACACTTGTTTAATCTGTTGTTTTTGTGCCAGCTGTTTTGTTGTTATTATAATTGTAGTTTTGTTTATTCACAGCAAGCCGGCCCCGCTGTACCTGAACCGCCCCCACAGGGAGTATTGCTCAGCAGCACGCCTTTCACATGCCCAGAAGGTTTGCTGGTAAGAATTGCAGATTTCATTCCCACACCTTGGCTATGTGTGCATCAGTACAATTGTCACTCTACATGTGTTTCCTTACGGGTGGGCAGAGGGGGAGAGCACTTCTTCTATTTGGTTCATCGATGTGTGTAAATATAAATATTAAACGTTTGAGTTATGCCATGCGTCTTTGTCAGGGAAGCCATTTAGTTCCTGCATCACATTGTCTCAATCCTTTGCTGCAAAGGATACTTGGACAGAAAGTACGGTGATTATTCCTTTCACATATGGAGGAGGGATTGAGAAGGACTAATATTCTTTACCCGATCAGGACAATATTGAACTGGTTGTTGCAGACCAGTAGTAAGGATACAAATCAGGGCTTTATTGATATGGTACAGAAAGAGGATTGTGATGACCTGGGGTTGAAGAGGTTACTTTGAAGACTGGTCATAGGTTGAATTTAATGAACATGTCTTTAACATCCTGTACTATGTAACTGGTGAATATCTGGTGCTGAGAAGGTTGGCTGACAGGCATGAGATGTGACAATCTGGCCAGGAACCCTCTTTACATGGCATGTAACTCTCCCTTCCCGGCTCCCGGGGGGTTTACACCCATGTCGATGTTAGTGCTGCTCAGGATGCATTACCTTAGTCAGGGTGCGGGCTCCGTGCAGGCCGGCCGCTGGTATACAATAATGGGTGCTAGGAACTGGCTTCATTTAAACCAGCAGTTTATTATCGGGCATGTACAGTCTCACATGTAATATATAGAGGTTAGCTTGTGTAACGGATTTTCTGGCCTGACCTGACCCACCCAATCTCACATGGCCCTGTGGTCTAACCAGTCCCCATTACAGTCGGTCTGGGGTGCACCTGTTGGCAACAGGACTCCTGAGTTCCCGCATGATGTTGTGTGGGGAATGCCAACCCAGACAGGCAGCTGAGGTAGTATGCTTGAGTCCTACCTATATAGTGCAGCGCCACCACATTAGGATCTCTGCGTCCGCAAGGGGATGGTTCTGATGAGGAACGCCTCTTGGTGGTGTCATCCACTGGTTGAGTAATTCCACACTCACACAGTGGGATTATTCATTGAACAGGGGCATCTTTATTGCTTTGTGGTATGGGCAAGAGCCCCTCACAGCTAGCAGCTTTAGCCGCTAATCCTTTGCTGCACTCCATTAGGAAGGTTCCTTCTCCTCTAAACAATAGAGTTGCTCTCCACCTCTCCCCATAGGGAGATTCACCAGCTTGTCTGTCTCTCTGCTCAGAGCTGCACAGACTCACAGCTATTGCATCAGACACTACAACACTGTTGCAGACCTCCACATGACTCTCCTGAACAGAGTCAAACACCAACAGACTGAACTAACTTTAGGAAGTGCTGTGCAATATATCAGCTTCCAGAAAGACCCATCTCTTCTCTGTGTCACTAACAGGGGACACAGACAGGCTGTCACTTCCTTTGCTACTATCTTACACAACACCAGGGGTTGAGGGCAAACCTCCATTATGACTACTGGCAATCCTGCATACTTACCAGGTTTACTGCCAGCATGAGAAACAGATATGTACACCAATTTTACACATGGCTACACTTGTATTCCCAGAAACATGTCCTTGGCTTATGCGGTGTGCGCGGCTTCCCGAGCTGCCCAAGCTGGGCCCGCTGGGTATGGCCTGAGGCTTTGTATAGCCTGGTCTGTTTATACAATCCCTCTGCTATTTAGCGCTAGCATTGCTCCATATCCACGGAGCCCCTGTCAGCCTAGTACTACTCCCTCTGGGATTGGACCCCTCTCTTCAGGGTGGCATGACACTGGGTGGCTTCCTGGCTGAGAGCCAGCAATGGCCCCGTCTGTGGGGTGGGTCCCACAATACCAAGGGACTGCGGCTTGTGAAGCTCCCTCGTGGTATAGCCGGTCTCTCCTAACATCTTTGGAATAATGCCAGACCACCGTGGTGGGACTTCCATAACGATTCACAATGAGATCCCCCTTCTTATGCTCCTCTGGGGATCTGATCTTCCAGAAGCTTTCTCCTCCCCCCCCTCCCACCCCCACCCACCCCCTTCTAAATATCACTGTATCCGGGCAGAAAGGGGGAGGGGATGTATGAGTGCATCCGTAGCCCTGTGACTTTCCGTGTGTAAAGATAACACTACTCTGTGCTAGTAATTTAAATTGGTTCTAAAATCTACAGATAACATCAAAGGACACGAAGCCCTACTAATGGTATATTCAGTATAGGTATTAGAATGTACTTGTGTGGGCTTTCTGGGGTAGCATATATATTTTCCCAGCAGGTTATTAGGGACCTCTAATAAAACTTCTATATACGGTATGTATATTGTAATCACATACAGTATGTCTTGGTAAATGTTCCTATAAATAAAATGCATTAGTCTTTGTATGAATGCATGTTATAACTCGGTTACCCATTATTCTTTGTATGAATGCATGTTATAGCTCTGTTACCCATTATTCTTTGTATGGATGCATGTTATAGCTCTGTTACCCATTATTCTTTGTATGAATGCATGGGTGTACGGGGTTGGAGGCGGGGGTGGCCCAGCGCAGCCTTGGATTGGATAGCGATTGACGGTGCGATTTATCCTCCCGATAAAAGGGGGGAAGGGTGATACTAACTACATGACCTAATTTGGATGTGTAATTATTAAATAATAATGTAAATGTGAAATTTATAATCAAAAGGTGGTGTGCAGACTTGAGCTGAAAAGTGAACAGCAACAGAATAAGGCGTGCACAATGATTGGCTCCTGAAGAAATTCACTTTATACACCCCACTGATTAAAACTGTTATAACTTTAAATAACTTTACTCTAAAACCTATATTGACCGAGTGTGTACTAACGGTCAATAAAAAAAGAATTACAGACTGATCCTAGCACAGAGGTACTATATAGTAGATGATGGAAAACCCCTATACTAAATATAATGGTAGGGTAAAGGGGATAATGTGTGCAAACGTCCAGGGTAAGTCCACACCACTTGAAACAGCCTTGTAGCACAGATGGTAAAATAAATAGTGTGGGTGGGGCTAGTGTAGAGCATAGGAGTGGAAAATAAATGCATAAATTAGGGCAGCACCTAGTAATGGGTGGTGCTAATACAGACACCGCCCTGTGTAAATGTCATAAATAATAACATAAGAGTACAGGGGGTACAATGGGTGCAAGCCACAGTGAACTAACACCCATACTGCAGTGAGTGTGCAGATATAGTGTATTCACAGCACATACACTGCAGGAGGCACATTAATAACTAGGTGAAAAACTTGATAATACCCTCACTGCTAACAAACACTCATGACCTAAAGTTAATAAGGCAGTATAAATCGTACAATTCAAGCCATTGACTGAATACACTGATATACAAAGCTCCAAGTAGTCGATCACATGATCACACATTGCTGCCCAAACGCACGTTCCCTGCTGCAGTCAAAGGCAGCTTCGTCAGGGGACAAATTTTGCACAGGTAAGGGTAGGCGAAGGTGTATTATAGCTTACCATCTCCATAGAAACTCTATTGACGCGAGCCCCATGCATGCTCGCAAATGCATGTGCATTGCAAGCCAATAAAAAATTACTAAATTGTATGATAGTAGATGCATCAGAAGTTGGACAATGTCAGTGTCTGTACCGGGGGGTGGTTAGGAAGCTGCCAACAAGCGGACTCGGTATAAGAATATGTGGTTGTGAAAACTGCCGCAGTTCGCATTTGGCAGACACACAGAGCGCAGATGTGAAAATATTGCAATGAGTTTATTTTGTGTGTAACCACTATATACATGCAACTCATTGCAATATTTTTGCCTCTAAAGATGACACAGGTTTTTGCATGTATATATTTAATTTCACATTTATTAATCTACTTCTATCTGTATAAATTTGGAACATGCATTCTTTATGTAGGCGCCAACGACATACATCATATGTATGTAAAAATTTTGTCTTCTATAAGTCATTAGGCGGCAAGGTGGTCTGTCATCTCTCTATAATGTTGCCTTGGGTATAGCTGCCACTGCTACTTTACATCAGTGCATCGTAATTGTGCAAGCCTCTGAGGATAAAGCTCATCATCTGCGCTCGTGTGTGTCTTGCCTGCTGTGTGCGCATGCGCATATAATATGGATAGAGGGCCTTCTAACAACTATTTTTCTATCTCCCCGCGCATGCGCAGTAGCTAACTTTAAACATAACGAGTTGGATCGGCAGTAATGTACACCACAGTTTCATCACAGGTACGCATTTGGCAGCTTCTAAGGTACGACGGTCACATCTCGATATGGGATTACTACTATTCATACAATTTATGTATTTTTTATTTGGCTCGCATTGCACATCTATTTGCTCAGCTCGAAATGGCGGTCTCGCGTCAATTTATGTTTGCTTTTCTTGGAGATGGTAGTATAAATACGCTTCGCTTACCCTCCCTGCAACAATTGGGGGTCCCTGACGAAGCTCCTTCGGCTGGAGGGGGAAACGTGGCGTTGGGCACGCAATGTTGTCAGGTCTCATACTGAGCTGTTCAATACAGTGGTATTTCAGTCAATGGCTGATCGATTAGAATTGTTAGCCATTATACGTTGTTCCTAGTGTGTGTAGGCAGTGAGGGCTATTACAGTTTTTTCACACCTAGTTTATTAATGTGCCTACTGCAGTGTATTGTGCTGTGAATACACAATCTGCACACTCACTGCGGCTGTAGGGTGTTAGTTCACTGTGCTGCACCCTATTGATACCACAACCCTGGA
>WSYH01001282.1:80101-96638 GCA_036426205.1 Ascaphus truei | reverse complement strand
GTAACAGGAAAGATTAATTAATGGGATAGCCCGGATAAACAGTAAGGATATTAATGGGGCAACCCAGTATAACCAGTAAGATCATTAATGGGGCAGCCCAGTATAACAGTAAGATCATTAATGGGGCAGCCCAGTGTAACAAGGAAGATATTTAATGGGATAGCCCAGTATAACGTAAGATCATAATGGGGTAGCCAGTATAACAGTAAGATTATAATGGGACAGCCCAGTATAATAGTAAGATCATTAATGGGGCAGCCCAAGTAACAGTAAGATTATAATAGGACAGCCAGTATAACACGTTAGGATTATTAATGGGACAGCCCAGTATAACAGTAAGATTATTAATGGGGCAGCCCAGTATAACAGTAAGCTCATAATGGGGCAGCCAGTATAACAGGAAGATTATTAATGGGATAGGCCCAGTTACACAGTAAGATAATGGACAGCCCAATATAACGTAAGATCATTAATGGGGCAGCCCAGTATAACAGGAAGATATTAATGGGATAGCCCAGTATAACAGTAAGAACATTAATGGGTGGAGCCCAGTATAACAGTAAGTTATTAATGAGACAGCCAGATCTATAGTATAGATCATATGGGGCAGCTCAGTATAAACAGGAAGATTATTAAGGGATAGCCCCGTTAACGTAAGACATAATGGGACCAGCCCCAGTATATCAGTAAGATATTAATGGGAAGCCCAGTATAACAGTTAGCCGCTTTTTGTGAACCCTGCACAAAAGAAACTATTTGATGCTGTGATTTACCGCGGTCCAGGAGCTCTAAGCCCTCCGCTGTGGGGGAGCCTGGGGTCTTACCCTCTAGTATCATGTGCAGCGCCTCACATTACCCAGGATCCCCACTGTAGAGAATCTACCCTGAGTAAGAAAACATACAACTGTATTGTGCAACAAGCAACCTTTACTATGCTACTAACTAATATGAAAACACAACATTCACATGACATGCATATAGGTCCTTGATGTTATCATCAACATTTCCACACTGTGGCTCGGCCACACCTTTGAGGGGAATTGTCCTGTACACAGGTGGCTCGCCATTCCCAAGGAGTATGTCCTGTAACTTATTATCTGTGTGGCACAGTTGCTGGCACACTAGTGCCCCATGTAGTAGGCGGGATGGCGGGATTCAGCGCCTGTGACCGGTGTAGGTGCACTTATAAACCAACGATACCTCCGGTACTACGGTGACCACAGCACTCAACAAAGGGTCCATGTTATTGCTCCAGCCTTGCGCCGACACTCGCTAGATGCAGTGGGCTAGGTCGTTCCCCGACAAGATGGCGGTCCGCGGACTCCCGCAGCTGAACCCGCCACTAATGGGAAAGTCCCTAACTGCTATGCGTCCCCTACAAAGCGGCACCCTACGATGAACAGGGGTAATGCCTCCTCGGGGCTGGGAAATGTCTCTCACCTAAGCGGAAGGGTCACTGACCCTCGTCTACGCACACGAGCTCCGCACCTTCCTCCTTCACCTTCACTCGTGTCTCCCACCGCCCCCACGCATCTGTCTCTCTATCCCAGAGTCTCGCAACTATTGGTCCTCAGCCTCAGCTGACTCTCCCACAGTTCAGAGTTCAGAGTGCAACCCCAAGTCCCTCCAGATTGGTTGCCTTTCGCGGTTCCTCGCGCATGCGCAGACGGACTATCACTCCAGTGACTTACTGGCAAAAGAACAGTATGCGCTTCCTTGTTAGTGACAGCGCGGAACCCTCATATATATGTATAACACACCTCATTCTCCCCTTCCAGAATCCAACGTCCCCGCTGGACTATCTAAAAAACATATATGAACTTATTTACACAGCATTCCCCTTAAATTAGGTTACACTTTCAGTGAGCAGTAATACCATAGATTGCATTCTATGCCGAGCCCACTGTGAGCCTTAATGGGGTGCCCCAAATTGATCGTACGCCATTCTCATGGGAGGCTGACTGGTTCTTTGACTTACCGAGGGTGATTCTACTCGGCTTCCTCTGCAGAGAATCCAGTCTAACAATGGTGTTTCCATCTCTACCCTTGAGGGGTTTTCAGCATTATAAGTCTCTTGGGGTGTGAAACATGGGCTTTGTGGATTCTAATGGACTGATCATGGGAATCACATTGTCAATGTTGCGGCCAAGAGGCTCTTTAAACCGTAGCATCCTTCGGGAGATGCCCCGCGGCCGGAAGGCCCCTTTGGAGAGGTTCCTTCCATCGATCCCAGAGGTGGCTAATTCTACAGTCTCTAAGCCATCCTCTGGGGTTCAACTTCTCCATCAATTGATTGTAGCGGGTAGTTCCAACTCGTCGTTCCTACTTGAGGTTGGGAAAGTAGGTGATTCCTATGCCACACTTTTACGCGGCCTTCAGAGTCTTGATCCGATACACGGGGAGGCCAGGCATTTGTGACTCCACTCTACAACCTTCCCGCCAACGGTCAGCCAATTTATGTTTCCCACGGAACACCTAAGTTGCGTAAGAGAACCGATCCCCGGGGCGAATTCCTTATGACGCACTTTGTGATCGTAGACGTCTTTTGTTCCCGCATTCAATTTCGCTGTCGTTTTTCAGCCAATTTATAGGCCTGCATGCAAACTGTCCCGGAACCGCTGTACGTAACGAAAATGCGTTCTGTTGGATACCCCATCGGTAGATATCCGCAGCCGACAGTCCACCGGTAACCGGGCTTCTCTTCGAAACATCAGAAAATACGGGGTTGTACCCTGTGGGACTCATGCCTGTACTTAATTATAAGCATGTACAATGTCTCCACGTGCTTACTCCATTCCGTTTTCTGTGCGCTGGTTAGGGTCCCTAAAATATCCAACAAGGTGCGGTTGAACGTTCGGGGGAGGGGCATCCCCTTCGGGGTGGTAGGGGTGGTACGCGATTTGAAATGTTCAGTAGAAGTTAGCAATTCTTTGATTAGCGTACTTTCAAAGTCCCTGCCCTGATCAGAGTGGAGGCGATGGGGTACCCATAATGAATGAAATAGTTCACAAGGACTGGGCCACCGTTAACGGCCTTCTGATCTTTGTAGGGAATGCTTGAGCATACCTGGTGTAATGGTCAGTGATCACCAGTACATTGCTAATGCCTCGACTGTCAGGCTCAATACAGAGAAAATCCATACACACCAGATCCATGGGCCGAACTTTTCAAGGTGTGCCATGGGAGCCGCCCTGGTAGGCAGTGTTTTCCTCTGTAAGCAGCGGTGAACATTTTCGAAAGTGTATGTTAACGGATCCCTCATCCAGGCCAGTAGAATCTATCCTTGTAGTAGCCCGAACGTTTATCGATGCACCAGATGGCCAATGGTCAATCGAGGAGAGCCTGAAGGACCATGTTCCTTAAGCGCTCCGGCAGGAAACAGCTGACGGCGGTCGCGAGGTTATGGTGATAGATGGGGTCACCCGTATAACAAACAATTGTCCATCTCGAACTTCCCAAACTATTTAACAGGAGTATTTCACAGGTTCTTGGGGGGAATGCTTGAGTATAGAGGGATTTTCCTGTTGTAGGATGGAGGGCAGCTCCACTATCGGGTCTTGAGGTTGGTAATGTACTAGATCCACTCCACGAGATGATTTATCTTCCGGTGTATTCACTCCCTTCTCGACCCTGATAGGCCCGGGGAATAGCTCGCGAGTGACACCTAAAGAATCACGCAAGACGTAGTTCCGAGAATGCCACTTGATTATCGACTACCGCACGCCACAGAACAGAGGGCCGATGCCGGGAACCCGGGATTTCTTCCCACACTCCCTCATCAGGGGGGGATTGAAGGCGTGGTGACGGGACAGGGCGTCGGCCCCTATGTTGGTGGGTCCCGGTTTGTATTTGAGACTGAAACTATAGTTGGCTAGGGCGGCCAACCAACGGTTGTCCCGTTGGCATCCAATTTGGCGGACGTATTTATATAGGTCATGGGGTTATGTCCGTGGCATACTTCGAAACTGTACCCCATAAGGTGTCGTGCAGCTGTCCACCAAGCCCACTTTAGGGCCAAGAAACTCAGCTTATGGACCGGGTAGTTATGTCGATGTGGGGGTAAGCTTCTGCTCGCATACGCCATCTGGGCGAGAGTCCCGTCTCGTACTTTTGATGGGCAGGACGGCCCCAGCCCACTGAGGCTGGCGTCCACATGCAGGACGTATTCACGCTCCAAGTCTGCATAGGCCAGGACTGGGGGCCTGAGTGAGGCTGGCTTTTAAGTTCAGGAAGGCCTGTTGCATTCGGGGTCCATTTTTCCCAAAGGGTTGTTTGCGCAGTGAACCCTTCGTTCTGTCTCTCCCGGGGTTAGATTCTTTAAAAGATTGTTTAATAAACTTGGTTTGCTGGAATAACCTTCACGAACCGCGTTAGTGAGTAGTAACCACAAAAATCCCAAGAAGGACCGAACTCTTGGACATTATGGGGTTAGGCCAATTCACTACAGCCTCATCTTCCCTGGATCGGTGGGATACTCCTTCAGCCGATACGATGTGACCCACATACGTCACGGAGGATCGACAGAACTTGCATTTGTCCAGAGACAGTTTGAGGCATCTCCTGAAGTCTATCAGCACCTCATCAGCCTCTCGGAGTGTTCCTCAGAGTCCGCACCGAACACTAGTAATGTCATCCAGGTACACACCAAGCATTTTGGGGTTCGGTTCTCCGAGGGTCTTCTCCATTTAATCTCTGGAACGTGGCCGGGGCCCGCAGATCCCTTGTGGCATGCGGGTAAATTGGTAAAATCCTAATGGGCAGATGAAGGCTCTTTTCTTGCTCTTCCTGGCCCATGGTACTTATAGTACCGGACCTGAGATGAGCACACTAACCAGTTACTTCCCGTCAGAGCGTTCAAGAGGATCTCGATTCTGGGGAGTGTGTATACTGATCGGGGGATGGTGCGGTTATTCAGGGTCCGGTTAATCCACACAGAGACAGGACCGTCCCTTTTCTTGCGGACTACCACGATGGGTGAGGAGCGTAAGGTATGTATGATCCTGGCACGATGCCAGCCTTCTCCATCTCGGACAAGTGAATCTCCTTACTTCTTCGACGTCCGGGTGCGAGCGGCCGGCGGAGCCCGCTCCGGAAGGGGGTAGACGTACTACAGTCAGTGCTAGGATTTGTGTATGGTGGGGTACTAGCTCCCTGCGACCTTCACCCACATCCCATCTCCCTGTTGATACAGCTGCTTCGGTCTAGCTGTATCTCGCTCGTTTTTATTCTCTCGCACTGCTAGCTCCCTGTGCTTCTCCATTCATCCGGGGAGCGGAGCAGTCGCCGAAGTCGAATGAATCCCCAATAGGAATAGAGGTAGGAGGAATATTCTTGGGTCATTTTTGTGCGAGGCCTTCTCCTTCGAGGAGTTCAAGCGGTAATTATTTTCCCAGACTCTGGCGCCAATCAATAGTAATGTGATACGGGAGATATTCTTTGCACTGTACACCATCAGATGCAGATACGTCGGAATCTTCCCGGGAAGCCACTTCTTGTACGGAGGACGAGTATTTATTAGCCCAACCGGTTGGTTCGTCTTTGTGGCCAACACTTTCCACGGCAGAAGAGCGTGAGCCTAACCGAGCCGTCGCCGGGCAAGATAGTGGCAATGCAGCGCACACTATTACATCATGTCTTCCCTCGCCCCTGGTAACTTTGAGTACAGTGTTCCCCTAATTCTTGACTGTAAGTTACAGCAGATGTTCCTCTTCGGTCGCAATATATTACCGCAGACCTCTTGGGAGGGAGGGGCAGGCGGCTAGGGCCAGCAGCGGGGCTTCTCCCGCTTCTTTGCAAAATATTGCAGAACACCCAGCACAATGTCTGCGTTGGTCCCCAAGATGATGGGAGCGCTGGGGGTGTATCCTGAGGCTCGGGGCACATAGGCCTCCACTTCCATGGGAGATGTTCACAGTGTCAGTTGGGGAAATATCCATGCACCTTTACTACTTTTCGTCTATGGGGTAATCTTCATGACTCATCACCTTAGTCGCAAAGGCATTTAGCCAGGAGCAACGGTATCCGCTGTGAGGTGTTGGTCGTAGAAGAGGGGCCGTATACGTGGTCAACCGGGATCCATGGCCGCCAAGGCGGCAGAGCGAAGAGGCCCTCGATAGATACACCGAATAATGGAGGCGGGGAGGCGATTCGGTTGCGTTGGGGAGCGGCGGCGACGCCTAGGTCCATCCCTCCAGGGTCTGTGCCACGGGAACGGCTGCGCTGGCCCTGGACGCGTTTCCGCAATGTGGGGCAACGGGCAACGCAGATGTCCCATCTTTCAACGTTAGACACTGAGTGTGGCGTGAGGATTCTCGCTCTAACGTTTGGTTGGAACGTCGCGCCCCGTGAAACGGGGGGTGGACGTAGACTGGGGGGGCTTAATAGGCTGAGAGTGGCGTGACTCTATCATTATCATGGGGCATTTTCTGCATCCCAGCTTCTTTCTGGTCATCGCCCTGCCAGTTCTTGGGTAAAATCCCCGTTCCTTTCCTGTTTGACGTCCCTACTCCGGACTGGGGTTTTTTTCCAGTGGACTAGGTCGCGTTGGCCTAACAACCACCTTCTCTTGCGCTTTGGACTCGTCTCCTTAGTGTCGTCTGTAAAGGACAAGGCACCGTAACGTTTTAGGCATCCTAACTTACCCGCCAGACCCTATTTTGCAGGTGTATACCCCTTCAAACGTGTTTGCTGCAGCTCCATTGGATGTCCATTCTCGGGGTAGAACGCCTTATCGCACTAGGTCCATAAGTCCCAGGTTGTAGTCCCTGAGGAAGTCGGATACCAATCTCCCACTTCTTCTGGGCTAGCGCATGGAATTTGGCCATCAAGCGACATAAGGTATCCACACGGAGCCCCATACGCCTGTGATCAGGGTCCAGTAGATGAGATCTGCTGCATCAGACCTACGGCCGGTTGTCCATCCCGGTAGTAGTGAACACATGTGGGACGCAGGGGTCGTAAGCACAACATGCGTTTGACTTTCGGACGCTCAGTTCCGCAGGTCTCATTCAGCAGCAACTGTTCTTGTGTGTTGGTGATACAACCAGTCCTCTATTCGCTAAACTTCCCCTTTGGGGCTGTGGGTTCCTCACACGAGAAGCCTTTAAACTTCCTATATTGAAGCGACTGGGTGGTATGTCCGTAGAGCGGCGTTATTGGCGGGAATAGAGGTGTCTCCACGGTAAAGATCCCCCTACCCGACCTTTTCCCCCGCCACGAGCAGGGTAAGCGTCCAGACTGGTATATGTCATAGGCATTAAAAGCGGTGAGGCCCGGGCCGGCCGCAGGCCGAAGGGGGTGGATGAGAGCCTAGGCTACAGGGCTGCGTCCAGCGATGTTGCAGGACCACGTGTCAGGGGAAGTGGTCTAGGCACTCCGGTTGCGCACTGATGGGGTGTTGTACTCTCTCATGGTGGGTGTGTGGAGAGTGGCTAAACGTTCAAGAGGTGTCCACTTTGGACTAGGGGGCAGCGTAACCCCTGGGGCCCTCGGGTAGCAGCAGTTACAACGGGGCAGTGCTCGGGGTGCATATCTTCTTGTTTCAGTCGGCGTATTACAGTTACCACGGCCCAAGAAGGCCTCGGTCGCAGCGGTCATAGAATGAATGGTCTTGCATGGGCGGCGTTGCAGGAGGAGAAGCCACTGACCTGTTCGGGATTACGGTACTTAGACACGAGATTCTTCATGACAGCGGGCGATACTGGCCCAGCGCGAAAACACGATCAGGGGGAAGACCCGCGCGTGGGCCCATTTACGCACTCGGTAGCGGCCCCCGAGGGAACCGCTTACTTTTCGCGTGGGCTTGGGTTGCAGCAATGAGAAAAAAAATGTGTGGGGGCACCCCAGGTCTAAGATCTCAGCTAGCGCCTCCCAAAATAGCCCTCTTTGTTCTGAACCCATGCACAAAAGAACTATTGATGCTGTGCTATTTACCTGGCGTGCTCCCAGAGACTCTAAAGCCTCCGCTGTGGAGGGAGCCTTGGGGCTTACGCCTGTAGTATGCGTGCTTACGCGGTGCTGACACAGATCCATTGAGACGAGGATGTCCGCTCGACGTCGATGAAACAGTGAAGGAAAGGGTTAGTGCTGTGCAAGAGAGACGCACACGCGAGCTTGGTGACTCGACGGGGTAAGGGGTCTGGGGCGCAAAACAAAATAATATTGAAAATCAACATAGTTAACATGACACTGATCACAAACTATGCAATAAAATTGAAACCAATTCCAATCATAGAAGTCTCCTTAGCGTTTACTCATCCACATTTCACACTGTGTGCTCGGCCACACCTTTGAGGGGGGAATTGTCTGTACCACAGGGTGGCTTGCCACTCTCCCAAGGTAGTATAGGTCCTGGAACTACTTCTACTGTGTGAGTCACAGGTGCTAGGCACCTCATGCCCCAATCCTAGTTAGTGTGGTAGGGCCGGACTCAGCGCTCTGGGTGGACCGTTTTTTATCGTGTAGGATGCACCATATAATTACACCAACACGTAACCTCCCCGGTCACTACTGGTGACCACAAACGAATGATCCCAGCAATGTCGGGCCTGTAATTGCGCCAGACCATTGCCACCGAACACTCTCGCGATTCGCCGTGTGCGGTCTGTTCCCACACCCTACATGTGGCGTCGTCGAACAACTCATAAGTATCACAAACGTACTCCCAGTCTGACCAAGCCCGCACTAATGGGATAAGTCCCTAACTAGCTATGGCAGACCCTACAAAAGACGGCACCTAACGATGACCAGGGGGTGGTAATGCTTCCTCGGGCTGGGAACTGTTTCCTCAGCCTAGAGGAAGGGTCACTGACCCTCCGCTATCAAGCCACACGAGGCTCCGCCACTTCCTCCTTAACCTCTCAACTCCGTAGTCTTCCCACCGCCCAACACGCATCCTGCTCTCTATCACAGAGTCTGCCTACCATATTCGCGTCATCATCCTCAGTGACTCTCCCAAAGTTCAGAGTTAGAGTTGCAACCCCCCAAAGTCCCCCAGATTGGTGCCTTTCGCGGGCTCCCTCGCGCATGCAGCAGACGGACTATCTCACATCAGTGACCTTACTGGCCACAAAGAAACAGTATGGCCGCTTCCTTTGTAGTGGACAGCGCGGAACCCTCATATATATTAGAACACATCTTACAACGTAAGATTCAGTAATGGGGGCAGCCAGTATACAGTAAGATTATTAATGGAAGCCCGTATAACAGTAAGATCATTCATGGGGCACCCAGTATAACAGTAAGATCATTAATGGGACAGCCCAGTATAACAGTAAGATCATTAATGGGGCAGCCCAGTATAACAGGAAGATGATTAATGGGATTAGCCAGTATAACAGTAAGATTATTAGATGGGACAATTGTTTTTCCAAGTTTCAATATCCAACCATTTAATTTCATGCTTCATAACGAAGCTCGCATGATTATATTATTGCTCATTGGTACCTCAGTATGATATGTCCGCCCCGAGGTTGCATATATACTGAATGATTTCTTTGCTGTAAGGATCTGGATAAATAACATCAAACAATGCTCTGTTATAAGAGCCCCACTCTGCTGTTCAGACATTTACAAATTAGAGGGGAATTCAGATTGCAAACCAAAATACTTCTAGAGACAAAATACCCAGAGGTAAGCCTTCTTCCCCGTGCACCTCTCCCTGACCGATCTGTGTGAGAGACATTGAGATCAGCACATCTTACAGCACATCGACAGGACTCGTCGCACAACTTTGTGTAATGAAAGCCAGCACAGAACCTCCAAAACGTGTTGGACCACTGCCACGACATACAGTTACATCAGCAATGGTCAGCTTCTTTGAAGAGCCAACAAGGACCATTTTAATGGGACAGCTGCTTTGAAACCATCAGCTCGATGCTTTGCATATTTATGACATTGTCTTTTGACATTCTATAAAAACACTATATTTTTATGAGCAGAAAAAACACCTTCTCACGCTCAAAAATCTGCGATCACCCTATAAATGCCAACTGCTCCCCATGGAGGGAACGTTCTTTTTAACTCGCCGCCCCAATTATGAAGAGAGAACTAAGGAATAAAAAGTGAGAACTGCACACTAAATCATGGGTCCTTATAGACAATAAAAGGGCCTTAGCTGAAGCGCTGTTGACTTGCGGGTTATCCTGTTTGCACGGTTTTCGGATAGTGAAGCGTCACAACAAATTTGTACCTTACATTTTTATTCTGCGATTTTTGCTAATACTGCTTGAATTGGTCTTTTCCCAGTATAACAGTAAGATCATTAATGGGGCAGCCCAGTATAACAGTAAGATCATTAATGGGACAGCCCAGTATAACAGTAAGATCATTAATGGGACAGCCCTGTACAACAGTAAGATCATTAATGGGGCAGCCCAGTATAACAGTAAGATCATTAATGGGGCAGCCCAGTATAACAGTAAGATCATTCATGGGATAGCCCAGTATAACAGTAAGGATATTAATGGGGCAGCCCAGTATAACAGTAAGATCATTAATGGGGCAGCCCAGTATAAGAGTAAGATCATTAATGGGGCAGCCCAGTGTAACAGGAAGATTATTAATGGGATAGCCCAGTATAACAGTAAGGATATTAATGGGGCAACCCAGTATAACAGTAAGATCCAAATTAGGGCAGCCCAGAGTATACCGTATAAGCTATTACATGGGGCAGCCCCAGTTGTACAGGAAGATTATTAATGGGATAGCCCAGTATAACAGTAAGATCATTAATGGGGTAGCCCAGTATAACAGTAAGATTATTAATGGGACAGCCCAGTATAATAGTAAGATCATTAATGGGGCAGCCCAGTATAACAGTAAGATTATTAATAGGACAGCCAGTATAACAGTAGGATTATTAATGGGACAGCCCAGTATAACAGTAAGATTATTAATGGGGCAGCCCAGTATAACAGTAAGATCATTAATGGGGCAGCCCAGTATAACAGGAAGATTATTAATGGGATAGCCCAGTATAACAGTAAGATCATTAATGGGACAGCCCAATATAACAGTAAGATCATTAATGGGGCAGCCCAGTATAACAGGAAGATTATTAATGGGATAGCCCAGTATAACAGTAAGAACATTAATGGGGTAGCCCAGTATAACAGTAAGATTATTAATGAGACAGCCCAGTATAATAGTAAGATCATTAATGGGGCAGCTCAGTATAACAGGAAGATTATTAATGGGATAGCCCAGTATAACAGTAAGAACATTAATGGGACAGCCCAGTATATCAGTAAGATTATTAATGGGACAGCCCAGTATAACAGTATAGCCCTTTTTGTGAACCCCTGCACAAAAGAACTATTGATGCTGTGATTTACCTGCGGCTCCAGGAGCTCTAAGCCTCCGCTGTGGGGGAGCCTGGGGTCTTACCCTCTAGTATCATGGTGCAGCGCCTCCACTTACCCAGGATCCCCATTGTAGAGAATCTACCCTGAGTAAGAAACATACAACTGTATTGTGCAACAAGCAACCTTTTACTATGCTACTAACTAATATGAAAACACACATTCACATGACATACATAGAGTCCTTATGCTTTATCATCAACATTTCACACTGTGGCTCGGCCACACCTTTGAGGGGGAATTGTCCTGTACACAGGTGGCTCTGCCACTCTCCCAAGGAGTATGTCCTGTAACTATTATCTGTGTGGCACAGTTGCTGGCACACTAGTGCCCCCAATTAGTTAGTGGGAGGCGGGATCAGCGCCTGGTGACCGGTGTAGGTGCACTTATTAACCAACGATACCTCCCGGTCACTACGGTGACCACACCACTTCACAAAGGGTCCATAGTATTGCTCCAGCCTTGCGCCGACACTCCGCGATGCCGTGGGGTCTGTTCCCCCGACCAAGATGGCGTCCGCGACTCCCGCAGCTGAACCCGCACTAATGGGATAAGTCCCTAACTGCTATGGCCGTCCCTACAAAAGCGGCACCCTACGATGACAGGGGTAATGCTCCTCGGGGCTGGGAAATGTCTCTCACCTAAGCGGAAGGGTCACTGACCCTCCGCTCACGCACACGAGGCTCCGCCACCTTCCTCCTTCACCTCTCACTCGTGTCTCCCACCGCCCACACGCATCCTGTCTCTCTATCCAGAGTCTCGCAACCTATTGGTCCTCAGCCTCAGCTGACTCTCCCACAGTTCAGAGTTCAGAGTGCAACCCCCAAAGTCCCTCCAGATTGGTTGCCTTTCGCGCGCTTCCCTCGCGCATGCGCAGACGGACTATTCACTCAGTGACCTTACTGGCAAAAGAACAGTATGGCGCTTCCTTTGTTAGTGACAGCGCGGAACCCTCATATATATGTATACAGTATAACAGTAAAGATCATTAATGGCGACCAATGGCCCAGTTATAACAGTCAAGATCATTATGGTGAGCATGGGGCCCTGTACAACAGTTAAGATCAAACTGAAAGGGGGCGCCCGAGTAGCAACGTAGATCATTAATGCTGCCCAGTATAACATAATATCATAATGGTGGAGCAGCCCCAGTATACCGTAGAGACATTAATGGGCTGCCCGTATAAAAGAAGATCAGTAAGAGCATCAGTATAATAGGACATATTGGCCCATATAACAGTAAGATCATTAAGGCGCCCGTATAACAGTCAGATCATTCATGGGGCGCCCAGTATAACAGTAAGATCATTAATGGGACAGCCAGCTTAGTAAGTTAAGATCATTCACACCAGTATAGTAAACATTAATTTGGGCAGCCCAGTATAACAGTAATATCTTATATGGGACGCCCAGTTAGAACAGTTAAACTCATTACTTTGGGGAAGCACCAGATAACAGAAGATCATATATGGTGCTGCCCCGTTATAACACGTAAGAGCATTAAGTGGGAGCAGCCCATATACAGTAGATCATTAATGGGCTGCCCAGGTATAAAAACAGTAAAGATCATCAATAGGACAGCCCAGTATAACAGTTGGTGTGGAGGGGAAGGACAGGGGTTTAAACTTATTTGCATATGCATTATACTGCACTATGTTTGCCCTGTCCGCCAGCATTTTTAATATTCCCCATTTGCAGGCCATTCCCTGTCAGCCCAGGTTATACCAGGAAAAAATAACATAATTACTTGCCCATAAATCTCTAAAAACCGGACACATGTGGCACGTATAGAAGTCCACATTTCAATGAAGAAATACTAATGTCAGAACGAAAGCCACCTAGGAAAAAAACCTGATTTTGTGAGTGTGCAAATACAGTGTAACAATATTTTATGTGCTGTAGTAGTTCACAGTTATAAAACAAAAGTAACATGTTGTTTTAACAGGTGGTGTTAAACTTCAGATTCTTAAATGTCAGGCAGGAGACTATTTTTGTAAGTCCAAGCAGGAGTTCCGTGTCCATACAGCGTGATATGGGTGAATGACTTCGGTTATTTTATGTATTGATGGAGGCCTCAAGAGATCGAGTAATGAGCATCTCCCTGCTAAAGAGTTGTCAGTTATGAAACAGACCCAGACAACCCATAATGTATACAAAAATTGACATACTGAGTGCACAGCAGATGTTCAGTGCTAGTTGACCCCTCACCGGTCAAAAATCCAGACTTAGTGGGTGCAAGAAGAACTCGTGTATCCCAAGTAAATGCACAAGTGGCATGGGCGGTCAACCTTGCCAATCGCCCGCCCACCGGACAGCTTGTTAGACCTGTCTTATGAAGCCGTGGTACTTAGCTATTCGTGGGTTTTTTTTGTTCCCACGAGAGGGATTGGATCCACATGTAAGATAGCTCTTTGGGCAGTCTATAACATGTGGCTCCCCAGGTATCCCAAGTTGGTGATTCCTGAGTTTTGATCATGATGTAAAGATGCAAAGGAACTTTGTTCCAGCCCAGCAGAAACCAGTCCAGGAGTTGAAGGGGTTGTTTAATAAAAAAATAACCACAGATGGACTTTTAACCAACGGTTGCATTTTCTGGTGCTTGCTAAGCAAACAAAGGACAATTTCTGTCTTCGTTCCAGCACAATTATTTAGTTCCCTTAAACCGTAACAAGTGTTTGTAAGTGTATGTATCTGCAGAAGGGTCCGTGGTGTTTTTGTTATTAAGGAAAAAATCACAACTTTTTTTGCAACTTGGTTCGGTTCCATCAAGTACCCAGAAATATAAACTGTTATAAGTGGTGAAGACTATAAAAGTTAGAGATCTTCAATCGGAACAGTATACATGTAAGATCATTAATGGGCAGCTTAGATATCATTCTGGCAACCCAGTATAACAGAGTTATATGGATGCATTCCATAGTATGGGGCAGCCCAGATTCACGTAAGATCATTACATGGGCAGCCCAGTATAAAAACAGGAAGGATTAAATGGGTCAGCCCAGTAAACATTAAGATCATTTACATGGGGCAGCCCAGTATAACGAGTACGATCATCTTTATGGGCAATCGCCACAGTAATAACAACCACGCCAATCCTATTAGTAAAACCCGGTAATAACAGTCAATATGGAGCACCGTTAACGAATAAGATCATAAGGGGGGCAGCCCATTCCCAGTATAGCATAGCACTCATTAATGGGCGCAGCTCCACCCCCCCCCCCCCCCCCCCCCCCCCCCCCCCCCCCCCCCCCCCCCCCCCCCCCACACCCCCCCCCCCCCCCCCCCCCCCCCCCCCCCCCCCCCCGCCCCCCACCCCCCCCCCCCCCCCCCCCCCAGTGTACAGCCAAATTGTAGCGAACCAGTTCGTAAGATTATTAATGGGGCAAACGTATAAGTACTATGGGACTCAGTAAACAGTAAGATCATTAAGTGGGGATGCAGTGTCAGGAAGATTTGTTTGGGTAGCCCGAAGTAAACAGTAAGACATAGAGCCAATACATAGATTATTAATGGACAGCCCGTATAATAGTAATCCATTATGGGGCCGCCCGTAAAACAGTAGATTATTATAGGACAGCCAGTTACGTAGCCGTAGGGATATTATGGGCAGCCAGTATAACAGTAAAGATTATTATGGGGCAGCCCATATAACAGTAAGACATTTTATGGGGCAGGAGCCCCAGTCTATAACAGAAGAATTATTAATGGAGATAAGCCGCCCAGTATAACAGTAAGTATCATTAATGGGACAGCCCAATTGATATACAGAAGATCATTAATTTGGGCAGGCTCCAGTATAACAGGAAGATATTAATGGGAATAGCCAGTGTTATAACGTAAGAAATCATTATGGGGTAGCCCAGTTATAACAGTTAAGATTATTAATAGAGCCAGCCCGTAGAATAGGTTAAGACATGTTAAGGGGCATCGCTCATATAACAGGAAATTATCTATGGGATAGCCGACGTAGAAAAGTAGACATTAATGGGCAGCCAGTTATCAGTAACTATTAATGGGACAGCCCCCATCTATAAACAGTATAGCCCTTTTGTGTAACCCACGCACAATAAGAGAGAACTATTGATGCTTTGATATGTCTCGGCTCCAGGGAGCGCTGAGCCTCACGCTGTGGGGGAAGCCTGGGGTTACCCTCTATACATGGTGCAGCGCCTCCAGCTTACCGCAGGATCCCCCTGTAGAGAATCTACCAGCTGAGTAGAAAAACATACAACGTTATTGCAACAAGTCAACCTTTACTATGCTACTAACTAATATGTGAAAACACACATTCAGCATGACATTGCATCGTAGGTCCTATATCTTTATCATCAAAACATCACAACTGTGGCTCGGCCACACCTTTGAGGGGGAATTGTTCCTGTACACAGGTTGGCTGCACTCTCCCAAGTAGTATGTCCGTAACTATATTACCTGTGGTGGCACATGCTGGCCACACTAGTGCCGCCCATTAGTTAGTGGGATGGCGGAATCAGGCTGCGATGTTTACACTAGGTGTGCCTTATGGAACCAACCGATACCCCGGTCACTACGTTTCGCCCACCGAGCACTTGCAACACAAGGGTCCATTATATTGCTCCAGGGCCTTGCGAGGCCGCCTAGAGGAGTTCGGTCCGCTTATGTCCGGGGTCTGTTCCCTCCGACCGCAAGAAGTTGTGCGTGTCCGGGACTAAAAACCCGCAGGTCTGAACCCTACTACTCAATGTATAATGCCCTAACTGCTTATGCGGCCGTCCTACAAAGGCTGTCACCTCACGATTTTTGAACAGTGGGTAATGTCCTCGCGGGCTGGAATCGTTCTCTGCACCTTAAGCGGTAAGGGTCACTGACCCTCATCATCCAGCAACCGAGGCTCTGCCACCTTCCGTCCTTCACCCTCTCACTCGGTTCTCCCCCCCACCCACCATTCCCGCTGTCTCTCTGTCCAGAAGGTCTCGCCAACCTTTGGTCCTCACCTCAGCTGACTCTCTCCCAACAGTTCAAGATTCAGGTGCAAAACCCCAATAGTCCCCTCCAGATTGGTTTGTCCTTGCCTTTCTTCGCGCCTTCTTCCTCGCGCATGTGAGGGTGCATCTCACCCGACACTACGTCTCCAGATCCCAAGGTTCAGTGACCACATTACTGGCAACAGCGAACATAATTAGCGCTTCCTTGTAGTG